>JBBPPY010000607.1:0-18993 GCA_038092195.1 Leccinum barrowsii
TTGTGGGGAGGGTGCGAGGGTGTGGGGACGATGGGAGAGGTGTTGGTGTTGGTGGTATTGTTGAGAGACGGAGAGATGGGGCTGCGATGGGGGCGACTGGGGGTAGGAGGAGTGGGGGTGGTAGTAGGACGTGGGTGGGCCAGACGGGTGCGAAATGCGCCTGTCAATCGTGGGCGGGTAGTAATTGTATGGAGGCGGAAACTGGTTCACTTGCGGGTGATAGGGCGCGCTCTGTTGAGGCTGGCCATAATATGTACCCGTCGGCGCCATCGTCGCCTGGTGGTGGGTCGCGGACGGGCGGCCAAAGATGGACTCGTACGCCTCGTTGCGCTTGTCTGGTTGACGTGGGCCAGCTGGCCGCTCCATCGTTACGGGGTGGGTGTGGGGAAGAGTGCTCGTCGCTGTGGTGATCGTTGGGCGGGGTTGAGGTCGGAGCGATCGGGTGCAGTGTGGATGAGGAGAAACGCGTTCAATGCACTGCCCAGTTTTTAGATAGCAAAACTAGTAAAACACAACATTTAAACACCTCCTCGTCTTTGTAAAATTTATGCGAGACGGCTAAGTATGTACTCTAACTAAGGACAAAGACTTGATCGTGATGGTGATGGTAGTGATCTAACAAAATGTCAGTTTGCACCTGCCTTATGAGCCCAGCCGAAAGATCCCCGCTTATTGGCTGATGAAGGAAGACCTGGGGGTTATCGTTTGGCATATAAATGGTTACTCCACCAAGTATCAGAGCGAAAAACGCACTGGATGAAGTTGAAGAACAAGATATTTCAGGTCTGGAGGGAGAGAGATTGCCATGCTGAAGCCTGTCCGGGGCAAGAATTCAATCTCCACCTCGGCATCTTCCGAACGCGTCGGTGGCAAGTCATGTGACCATTGAATTTTGCACACTTCAACCAAAGTGTGCCATAGTTTGACCCCAAGTTTTGCACTAGATCAGTGCAAAAGGGGGTCAGAAGTTGGGCAACATGAATTGCTTCACAAAGCTACAGAAAGCCAAACAAAAGCTATCTTCATCCATTCAAGTTTGCTCAACATCACTGGCAGGAAGTGCCTGAAGCCTGGGGTCATTATTGTAGTCTGTTACAATTGAGGGACAATTGCCAGTGGCACACATGCCAAGAGAATTCATCCTCCTTGAACTCACATCTAATTATAATCATGCAAAGACTCATCTGTTTTGAAGGCATCATTTGATATCACATGATTCCGAAGAACCTTCCAGTGAGGAGACGGGTTTCCAGGCCTATGGGCTAATGACAGTGCAAAAAACCACTTCCTTGAGCTTTGGCCCTATAATAAGCCTCACATCCAAAGAGACCATCTTGGCACAGTGTTTGTTGAGAGAGACAGTCTTAACTTGACAAACGATGTTTGAGCGGACACTCGCATTTGGACTATGATTGGGAAAGTGCCGTACAACCGTTTTCCAGTCCTCGTTGGGCAAACGAAAATACAAAGTGACAATGTTGCTCGACAGATCGGCGGCAGCTCGAGCATAAACCTGGGGTCAAGGAATAAAAAGGAAATACACGTGGCAACTCGCGCAGACGCAATATTGCAGCGCGGTACGCGGCGGCACTTTGTCTTCTGAGTTTCGAACTCCACCACTCTCCCTCAACTTGAATCTTTTGATCTTTTGATGAAAACTGAGTCTGAGACTCCGCAAACACCCGCCCCGGCGCAGACTCAGCCTGCTACGCCATACACTGCACAGTGGGGTACAGCACGTGCGCCCCTCCTCTCTTCTACTTGACCAGAAACCCTTACTGTCTCGGAGGGTCAGACATCCCCATCGACCCAGCACTTCAACAACATTCGCATTACCAATACTCGCAACATTATCCACAAGCAGCCTATACGCACTACCAATATGCCTCTGCGCTGAACACGGCGCAGCAGCGACAACTCACTGCCACGACTTCCACTACCACAACGAGCGCTGCTGCTGCTGCATCCAGTGGAGTGGATACTGCTGACGTGGCTACGCTGAATGATGCCCTTGGTAGTGCTGGTGTGGACCTGAGGGTATGGATTCCCCCCCTTGTATGGCTAATCTGCCTCATGACATCTATCTAGGCAGAAGAAGAGAGTCTGCAACGGTCGTACGACTCTCACCAAGCATACCGTCCTTTCGAGGATCGTTCAAGGAAGCAACTCACGACGCCATTTTTCGACGCCCGTTTTCTAGGCCCGACGATGCGCAACATCGGAACGCAGCACAAGATTACCAAAGTTCCGGAGGATTCTGTGAATTACCTCGGGCTTGCTCTTCGCGCTCGACTACATGATATCATTGTAGCGACAGTCGCAGCTACTCGTCATCGGAACGATGCGCAGTATGACAAACCGCCATCCATGTACGAGAATGGTACGCCGATGTGGAGTGTCGTCGTTCGTAACGATCTGGGAAAACAGTTGGCCGCTTTGGAGAAAACTGAGCGAGAGGAAGAGATGAAGATTCGCAGGGAGCGCAAGGAGCGGGCCGATCTTGCAGCTGCGCATGCCGCTAATTTGGCGGCACAAACCTCGGGAGGCGGAAGCGCGATGGCTGTCGACGAAGAAGATGGAGGCGCACCCAAGAAGAAAAAGAAAAAGGAGGGACCTGGTGTCACGGCGAGAAACATGTCTGAAGACGTGCGCAAGAAGATGTCAAATGCGGTCGCCAGTCAAGCCGCAGGGTTGGGGGGGAAATATGCATGGATGAATGCGGCAAATGCGCCTACGGCGACGCCGAAAGCGAAGGCAGCAGCAGCTACTCCTGCAGCTGCTGTCACGACACCGACAACGACGTCAACGCCGGCAACGACAACTGCGCCTGCGGCATCCACCGCCGGTGGAACGTCGTGGGCTCGTCCGTATGTATCTGCAAAGAAGGTGACGACGTCGAATCAAGCTACTGAAGAGGACGATAGGATGTTAGTGACAATCCGGGATGCGATGTTTGTGGTGGAGAGGGAAAGAGGACATGGTGGTGGGCGTGGTTCTGCTCGAGGCTGGATCTGATTTTCACAGGAGCGAGATCGTGTATTAGGTATACATCATGCGTACGACTTTCATACCGATAACGTATTGAGCAAAAGCCTTGGAAATAAACATGGAGTCTTCGCAGTGTAACATGTTGAACGTTTATCAGACGTTTTCAATCATTTCCGCAATAAAAACATCCCAAATTCTAACGTAGCGGGAATTATAGCGTGCATATACCTACGACACCTCGACTCAACGTCAACTCTGGCCCCAAGCACGCTCACTGAGCTCCTGCCAGATCTCGCTTGCGCCGACGGTGACGCGCTCCTTGACACTCTGCACGCTGTCCAGGGCGGGGCGCACGTCGAGCGCAAAGACGGGCTCCCCGTCTGGCGCGGGAGGGGCGGAGTAATAGTCGATCACGTAGCGCACCTCCTCGCCTGTCCGTGGTCTTCGGATGATCCAGTCGTGACGATCAAAGGGAGGCTCGGTGCTGCAGCACGCGTGAGCTCGAGCAGACAGACTATATGGTGAGAAATACCTGAAGCGGGAGGGGAGCAACCATCCGGCGAACATATGGACGCGGGCCTTTGGGGACATCTCGCCGGGACGTCCCATGAACCGTGCTAGATGTGGCTCCTGGTCACCAGGCCTGGCAGCAGGCGGATCGTCAGTTCTGGTCTGGGGGAAAGGAGAGGCAACCTACTGAGCGACGCGTTTCTCCCATTTGAGAACTTCGCCCCAAGCACGTTCGTTGAGGAAATTGTGTATCTCGACCATTGTCTCTACGTGCTCTACCGGCGTCTCCCAGCCCTTCCGAACGAGCGCGTTATAGAACTGCTGGGGAGAGGGATACTCCCACGTCGCTTTCTTCTCTGCGTCGACAGGGCGTGGTATTGAGGAGAGGGTGCGCTCGGTCGGTAGCGGGGACGAGCTGTCGAGAGGTGTCTGTGGAAGGGCGGGCATCTGATTGAGCGGGTTGAGCGTCGTTGAGGAGTGGTCAATCGGACATTTTGCTGGTGCTGAATGCTGAACGGGGCAAGCGCTGTGGGAGGTCGAGGTCGAGGAGGAGACTGACTGACCCATAACTTGAGACGAGGGGAAAAAGACTAATATGTGACACGTGACTTGGTACGCGGTACTACTACGTCCGCGTCAACGTCCCGACTCCCGAGTCGCCCCGAGAGTCGTCCTCTTGCCGTAGCCCACGCTCAGCGACGCGCACGTGCCGAGCCATCGTCTCCGTCATCCTGCTCCTCGTCCTCCACACCTAGATCTTGCATGTCCTTGTTTTCCCCATCTCGCCCCGGGCTTCCTCGCTGCATTGTGGACGGTATGCGGCGACTGCTGCGTGCTCTCGTTGGTGAGAGCACACGACAGTCGCCGCATGTCGTTTGCGCTGGTACTCACTCCCCGCGTTCAGGCTGGTGATGCACAATCAGGCATGCCCGCCCGTCCTCGTCCTCGTCCCTCTCCTGCCTTTGTCCTCATCGTCACCCTCGCTCACGACGTGCACGCGTATTCACGCCCGCCCGTCCGCCCGCCCTGATCCCCGCCCTCGTCCTCGACTCCCCGCTCTCGACTTGCGACGCGCCTGCCCGCCCGCCCATGTCCTCCCTCTCCCTCTCTCCGTCCCTGTCCTATCCTTAACGTCGCTTGCGCACGTCCTCGCGTCCCTCGCCGCATCAAGAACGGCGTTCCATCGAGAGCGCACAACGGTCATGGCACGTCCTGTCCTGCCCTCGGCCTCTACCTCGCTTGTGCCCACACGGACGCCCGCCCACCCGCTTGCCTCCCCTTGCCCATTTCCACGAAGCCTTAGCGAACATCGTAGCTAGTACATAAATGAGACTGTTTAATTGTATCACGCGCCGCCCCCATAAAGTACAGCCACATGTCACCGCCCTGACGGACTCGGCCTGAGTTCGAAAATCGGTCGTGATTGGTCGAACATGTCAGATGAGTGCGAGACGATCGATGTCGACGACTTGGACGTCTTCTGTACAGGCATACGACATTGCATACGCATCGATCGTCCACCGTCCCCGCTGCGCAAGAAACGCCCCCGCCACTCCCCTACAGACCAGCCTCCACCCACAGAGCTACAGCGCATCACTCAGCTGGTCCGTCCACTTCTGACACAGACCCACCGCTCTGACACACCACCAAGGAGCTCGAATCGCGTAAAGCACTGCATGACCTTCACCCAGCAAAGAGGCGCGCAACCGATGCCCTGCGAATGGCCATCAATGTAGTAGAAAATCACTCTCACCTGAAGCGCAAGGATGTGCCCGAGGTCATCGAGATCTCATCGGATAGCGAGCCCGAATACTTGCCTTCAAAAGTGCGTCAGAGAACCCGTCCAATAGTTCGCCAGCCGTTCATTCACGTCCCAGAGGCAAAAAGTGGAAGAACAGGCGGAATTGTCTGATGTTCTAGCCGGAAGTCCACCCCGCACACCAAAATTCGAGGCCGAAGCGTCCCCTGCTCCGTTCCGCTCGCCCAGCCCTTCTGACTCTTGCCAGTCTGATACGGACGACGATGATTGTATCAATTTATTGGCCTCGCTCGAAATATCAAACGAGGCAAACGTAAGCGCCCTTCCTCTCGGTTTTCCGGCCCTGCTCACTTATCGTTTCGCCCCAGTGGGTTCCCATCCCGGACAGAAACAAAGCAGAAGACTTGACACCATTACTCGAGCTCGATGACGAACCCCCTAAACCAAACTCCCTATCCCCTTTCCGTCTTCCTCGAAGAAAGCCCCCCATCGATCACTGTCATGTTCCCATAGATTGGTCTTCAAAGGGCCAATGGGGAATGGTGAGCACCCCACTACTACTCGATCGATTCTCCCCGACCTCATCCCTCGTATCCCAGCTGTCCAAGTCTGTCGGTATCACCAAGTTTCCACAACCATTTTGGCATGCGCACAGGCAAGACCGCCTCTTCCCTCGTCGCTCACCTAATTTTTACTACGAGAATGGGTATACCAAGTTTGAGCTGACCGCAAAATACCCCCACCTGACGTCTGGAGGCAAGTGCCTCCACTTGATCAACGTCTCTCCAGCTAATCTCGGTCTTACAGCGGTCAATAAAGTCATTCAGTCACATGGCACTGTCGTACTCGGCGCCGTGGTGGAAGGTGGTATAGAGGACGAAGAGGACGAGGACGGTCAGTACCAAGCAAAGTTGACCAGGCAAGTCTTGACGACGTTTCACTCAAGACGAAGATTGTCCCCCTCCTCCTCCCGATAACAAACCAGGCTCGTTGATCGTATATCGCCAAGGCCGAGGTAAGCTCCTGTGAAATATCGTGGAGTACATCAATCGACGAGGTTTCTGGCCTAGTGCATGTGGCACCGGCGCATTGTCGCCCACGCAACACGTCTCGCGGTAAGTATTCGTTCACAGGTAATTTCACTTGAATACCCAAACATCATTAGGTTTGGTGATGAAGCACTATACTGTCCACGATGTCGTGTT
This sequence comes from Leccinum barrowsii, assembly GCA_038092195.1. Lineage (NCBI taxonomy): Eukaryota > Fungi > Basidiomycota > Agaricomycetes > Boletales > Boletaceae > Leccinum > Leccinum barrowsii. Next base: position 6,463 of record JBBPPY010000607.1, read on the forward strand.
CAATCCACACAAGTGAGCTTCATGCCATGTCCTGCGCCTGGGCCGGCTTACACCATGACACAGCCCGATGCAGTTTCTGTCCTCTGGCCACGATCTCGTCGTCCAAGCTTGGGAGCTACGCGACAGCGATGATAATGATGAACGCGAGTCTTTGACTTCAACGCGTCAAAGTCAGTCCTCCTGCTGCTGACGATGTTTTCCTCTCATTCTCGCACCTCCCCCATGACACAGTCACTTTTGACTCCAGACCACTGGACATGGTGTATAATGCTGATGGTTCAGCGCTAGCGATCAGTTGTTTTGACGGGTATGTAATGTCGCATGCGTTAGTTCCTCATATCCCGACCCATGTCCTACAGTACCGTTCGAGTGTATTGTCAGGACCTTTTCGAGGATATGATGGACGCAACTTTTCCACCTAAAAAATTCAACACAGCGCCTAGAGGATGTGGCCATGCCACTGGATCCACTCTCTGGGGGATGGGACCTTCGCAACACCTGTTATTCACATCTTCGGAACCGCTAGAAAAAGATGATTACAGCGGCTTTCACCATGCTTTCGATGTTCACAAAGGCGTTCAGGCGGTTCGGTTTGATGCTGCTGAAGCCGGGGATACTGCTGCCCTGAGTCCAGATGGGACGACGCTAGCTTTGTTTACGCGCGGCGTGGATGGTACTACGCATCCCCTCCGCCTCTACGACGTTCGCCGGAGAGCCGAGGAAGCGTACGAGACGGAGGAGCTTGAGAAGTTTCACGTGCGATCAATCATTGGTGACACTGGGGACGATTTAGAAGAAGTGAACCAAGCCTCTTTTTCACCCGACGGACGATTGCTTGCTGTTGCACGAAGTGACAATGCACTACACGTCTACGACGTACGTGCGCTATCACGCGGACCACTCTGCCAGTTGGAACATCATGATTCAGATAATGCGAGTGGTGGAGGGTTTGGCATCGTCGCAGCCAGTTGGATACAAGGTAGAAGCAGGATTGGAATCGTCAGTGGGGGCAATGACGGTGGGTCATTAAATTTGGTCAAAACATCTGGGTCTGACTCCTCGGCAAGGCTGCGTACGGCTGTGGGAGCCAGCACTAGGAGGGAATGACGTTCAAGGTTCAGTCATTGGAAGGACTGATTACGACGTTGCGCACTTCTCCATTGGAAATCGGCAGAACGGGGAGTTCCCGCTCGTTATGTACGTATCAACAGCTTTCACGAGCGACGTATGTCTGATCCTTTTTATAGCGGTGACGCTGGGGGCGCAATGCACACTTACGATTTCACGAATCCAGACGGGATTCCCCTCTGAAAGGGGTTGTTGTTTGAAACCATGCTTGCTCCGAGTATGCCCGCAAACCAATATTTTATTCCAGATATAACGTATGTAGCAAATAGGTTGAGCAGTCGAACGACGTTGCCGCCGTAGTGGAGCGAGGTCGCTCAGTGTAGCTTGGGTAGAAGGGAACTTGACAATGATGGTAGTCCTAGTACATACTATGTACTAGCAAGTCGTGCCGCCAAATGTGCAATGCACGTACTCGACGTACTCGGTTTATTTGTCCAAACAATGACTAGACCCGTCAAAAGGTCGTGACCCGCTTCCAAGCCAGACACTTTTTATGAAAATTCGAGCAACACATGAGCGAGCACGACGAAAAGAGGTCCGTGCGCTGTAAGGGCAGTCCGGGGTCGGACTTTGAAGGCACAGGGCGGTCCAACAAAACCAACATCGCGTCGAGATGAACCAACCACCCCCCCGTTTCTTTTTTTTTTCCTTTTCGCCCAACAAGTCCCCATACCAAATCTCTGACCGATGTCTGACACCGAAGGCGCAACCAAGAAAAGTGGTTATCGTCTCGAATACGCGAGCTCCGCTCGTGCCAAATGTAAAGGTGTGTTTTTACAAGACGCCGGCTTAACCCACTTGGTTGCCACGATCGCGCCTATTCGATGGCTCAATATTTTTTTTTCTACTCTTCTCTACTTTCTCGTTACCGCATCATCGTATAGGTACGAAGCCCTGTGCAGGTAAGCAATGCATCCCAAACACCAATGTCTGTTCGAGGCACACAAGGTTTCTCTAGGGACCCCCATACCCAAAGGGGCTCTGCGACTCGGCTCCATCGTCGACTTTAGGGGTAACACCAGTTTGTGCGTTTCATTTTATTTTTTGTTCTAGGCTCCTTTTGCCTCATAACTTGCGTGCTGACCTTGAGTCACGTTTCATTGTGTTCTTTTGGCGCGCATGTGCTCGTTTAGCGCATGGCGTCACTGGGGGTGCACCACGCCCAAGATCATAAGCAACATGCAGGCCAAATTCGGCGATCCTGAGGAACTCGACGGGTTCGATGAACTCGAAAAGGAGGATCAGGAGCGCGTGCGATATGCATGGACGGAAGGACATGTCGCCGACGATGACATTCCTCCGACTGCACGTAAGTCGGACGACGCCGCAGACGAAGAGGAGGAGAAGCCCAAGAAGAAGCGCGCCCCCGCCAAGAAGAAGGCCGAAGCCGAAGGGGACGCAGAAGAAAAGCCAAAGAAGAAACGTGCGACCAAACCCAAGAAGACTGTGGAGGAAGTCGAAGACGAAGATGAGGCTGAGGAAAGTGTTCCTGTCAAGAAGCCCCGTTCGAAGGTTTGTGCCGTAGCTCATCTTTGAATGCTGTCATCATCTGTCTTCCAGAAACGTGAGACGGAGGAAAATGGCGAGAAACCGAAAGCTCGGCGGCCTGCTGCGAAGAAGGCCCCTCCAAAGAAAAAAGCGGCCAAGGTCAGTGCTTCATGGATTTGTACAGACATCAGTCATTCCGATCGCGTATCTTTAGGTCGAGTCGGAACTTTCCGGGGAGGACTTTGCAGATGAGCTGGCTGGGGTAGAAGACGAAGAGGATGAAGATGGGGAGGACGAGTCTGCTGGCAAAAAGAGAAAGGTTTGTGCGCATTCAAATGTTCAGGTCCATGGTCTAATATGTTGAAGCGTCCCGCATCATCGAAGCAGGCTCCTGTTGCTAAAAAGCCGAAGCCGGCAGCTCGAGCGAAGAAAACCAAGGCAGTGATTGAAGAAGATTATGACGAAGAATAGATACGCTTGTTGGAATTCCTCGTTCGCCACAATGTTGTTCTTTCTATGTTTCTCACCTTCTCCGCGTGTCCATATCGATGTACTTGCACATCTTTGAGCGTAGGTCTCGTTTCATATGGCTAGGCTTTATTATAGTCCCTGTTCCATCGCAGTGTCTCGAAATCAGTGAGTAAAACAATAGTGCAATTGTTTGTTCCCAAATGTTTTCCATTCCCATAAACATGTAGAACCGAACAAAAGAATGTCTAGCTTTGAGGCATCATTGCGTCGTAGCGGTCGCTTCAATCGCAAGTTCCAAACTACAACGCGGTCAAAGTTTCGAATTACCCAGTTCCTTGCCGTGGTGACGGGATGGATTAGAGGAGTTTGCGAATAGTTCATAGAACTCCTCGGCCGCCTTCGTGATCTCCTCTGCAAACTCGGCGTTGGGCATCTCGACGCGAGAGGTGATCGTGAATTGTAGGTAATCTGCGGTGCCAAGGACATCTTCAAGTGAGCATCCTTGTTTATCGCATCGCTGAGGTGGACGCACCATCGAATCCGGTCATATAAGCGACCCCGAACCCATCGGGGACTACTTCACCCCATCCATACGCTCCAAAGTGCTTACTGAAGATTGCGCTAGTAGACAGGGTCCAACGTGAGGAGCGAGTGAAGAGTGGATCTGAGAATAACTCTGGTGCACTTGTGGTGGACGGTTTGGAGAGGCGAAGACCTGGTGCACGAGACGTGATCAATTGGCGTTATGAAAGGGGATTGACGAACGAACCCAGCATGTGTCTATCCACGCCCTCGCCTATCGAGGCTTCTTGGGCAAGTCGCGTGTGTTTCTTGACGGCGTTTCTCAACAGCCGTATTTTCTCGTCCTTTGTTGCTACGTACGTCGATGATCCACCCCAAAACACGGTCAGAATCATCGCGCAAAACCCACAAACACAGTGAAACTCACCAGACTGTCCCAGCATTGCCTGTACAAACGCGACACATTCATCACTCACCACCCGAATGGTCTCCGTGCGTCCTTTGTAGAACATCCTAGTCGTCGCAGCCTCGTATGTACCCACAGGCCATGGCGCTACTCGCCCATCTGGACCACCAAATCGTTCCGAAAGCCGCGCATATGCAACCTGCACAATCATCTGAGCCCATCCATCAGGACCCACACCGAATGACTTGATCGCAGCTCGGCCGTACTTGGTCCTGGTGAAAGAAAGGGATTGCGAGGAGGCAAGATCATATAGGTATTGTTGGGACTTTGATATCGATTCATGGATTTCAGGGATAGACGTCAAATCAAAGTCCAGGGGTTCCAGGGTTGCGGCGGTGGAGGCTGAAGGCGATAACTGGAAATCCGACCTGGGATCCGCCAGGAACTCCAGTATCTCATCGCACAGGCGAACGGTGGGCGTTCCATCCATGACACTATGTTCTCCCATCAATCCCGCAACATTGTTGTCAAACACTACGAATTGAACGGGTTTATCGACGTAGCGCGAGGAAAGGCCACGTGCAACACTGGTTGTGTCCGTGGGTGACTGCAAAAGGAGTCATTTGAGCAGAGGGTGGGGCTAATTAAATACACTTACTGCGAGTGTACCATGCCACAGGGCCCTCGAAACATCTACGTCGTTCTCTGGGGGTGGTGTCGAGTCATCCAAGGACACCAGAAAAGCTGATGAATGGATGTCACGCAAGACGGCCGCATTCTGAGGAACAGTGGATAGATGTGCGTAATCCTAGACAAGTGTTAGACTCAAAAACACGGCGGACCATTTCCAGCGAGAATCAAAAGTGGAGCGCGCACCTTTGCCCAAACATCTCTATTGTTAGCGGTCAAGACACCGATTGCAGGGTACTCGTCTGTACTATGGTCATATATGTACTGGAATTGACTGTGATGCAGATGTGAGCGCTTCCATTAGACTCAGGAGATGAACCACACCTGATTAAATCACCCATGCCAAGCACCTTGCCGTCGACTTGGGCCTTTATCTTCCAAAAACGATTCTTGCGCACGACGATGACGTGCCCAAGGTCGTCGTGCGGACTCGGGTTACTGGCATAAGAAATGCTCCAATCGACGCCTTCCGTGCCTGGGACGCGGCAACAGTCGAACATCCACCTAGTTGAGTGAAGCGTAAGTAAGGTGGGAAACGGACGAGGGGGCCCGGGAGACAGACCGGTAGGTGTCCATACAATGGTGTATGTCTTTGATCGCGTCAGGGGCTAACTGACCTGAACGAAGGTTCTGCCTGAACAACATGGCGCCGCGAGTGATGCCGGCAGCACGGGCAGCGAGCGTCTGAGGAAGGTGGGTTGGCTGAGAATCAAAACCATCTATAGACAAAGGGAAGCGATTAGGCCGAGAGTATGAAGACAGAGCACCTACAGTAGTATGATACGTTGACGACGACCTAGAGGACGAAGGGTAAGGGAGGGGGAGAGCGGAGAAAGCGGAGATCTGACTGAGTCCCGATAAGCAAGGTAGCCCAAGTCGTCCCACCACTCCTCTAACCAATGGTCTCTCTCATTCTTGCGCTGGAGGAGCAACTGCTGGAGGACGGGGCCGGAGCCACCTGGGCGGGCAAAGTCGTCTATTTTCTGGCATACGGACGCGAACTCTTGCGTAGACCGAGCAAGCGGACGAAGAGAATCTTTGAGCCGTTGGACGGTGGTGGGAAGTGAAGGTATAGGGAGGGACGGAAGAGAGTTGGGCTGGTTGGCAAAGTTTGGTACGGGCGGGGCGAGTGCCTTCCAATTCTGGGGGCGACGATGAGACATGAATCGGCGAGCGACCAGCGAAAGAGCGCGCGACATCATTGTCTCAATCACATGCGAACTCAATCGTTCCGCCGACGTTAGTCGGATTTACCCGCGCTTTACCTTGCTCGTGGATAAAATTTTCAGCGGCCGGCTGGAGCGAGGGTATTTCCGTGCAATTTTATCCGGCACCGCCCCGGTCGACGGTAACGCATGTCATGGATCCTGTCTTTGCTGGGGCCCGGGGTACCATCGGGATAGCAATCTAGGAGGCTCCTTCTCGGTAACCCGTGCTCGTTGATATCGCTAGTTGACATCGTTTCGAGCAACCCAACCTTCCCACCCTGTATTTGCTGTTTGTGATCGCGTTTTGAGTCCAAGCGTTTTCTCTCCTGTACTTGTATTCGATTGTATGCCTGTATCCCACTTCTCGCGTTCTGGTACTTACCTATAGTTTCTCGGCGAGCGTGTGTCGCGCTTACTATCTCCTTCCGTTTGGGTCTCGTTTCAGCGCTGTTGTATTTTACTATGCATCCCGCTTCTCGGGTCGTTGTACTTATAGTTCTCGGCGAGTTCTCATTCAAGTTATCTCAGCGCCTTCAATTTGAGCTTCATGTGGTGGCATGCCATGTGAAGCTCGTGTTTCGTCTATTCACTCCTTATGTTCGGGCGCTGAGGACAAATAGTTCTCAAGCCAAGCATGTCCGAAGCATATGGTGAGTGTCTATTGTTGTATACACAAATCTCATCTCCTCGCTGCGGCGGCCCGGGCCTGAGGTGCTGCATATGCCAACTCAGATTGGCAACTCTATCTGAAACCATTCGACATCAGTCCGGTATATCTGTCGGAATTTGCACCTGGAGCCTTCAAACGACACTCGGCGATCATCAAACTCCGTGTGTTTTCAATCAGGTTTGATGATCATTTTTCGCTCACCTTGTCTAGCCCTCGATGGATGCCATGATCACACTTCGTGCCATGCGAGTTCGTCTACGCCTTCGCTGCACTCCAACTCTATGATCACATTCTTTGCATCACTGATGAGGTACATCTAGCCGAAAGGTTATACATTTTGGGCCTTGTCCTACAAGGTCGAGTACTTCTGGACTGGACCATGGTCGCTCGGTTTCTTTACCTTTCCATAGGGCCTCACTTCGTATCCCGTCACTGCTTCTCTTTAATCTGACCTCGTATTAGATAAGGTACATGAGCCTCGGATTTGCGTTGTGAGCACACCACCATGTTCGTATTGTCGTTGTTCAAGTTTACACACATCTCTTAGCCGGGTGGTTTAAACCGAGCTTGTAATTTGATTTTCATCCGTCGAACAGTTTCATGAGCCCTATCTCGTCATAACTTATCAGCATGTCATGCGTGCAAAACACTCCACAGTTCACCAGACTTTTAAAGATCCAATTTTATGTCTTCGTTCTTCCCATGAGCACACTCACAGTGTCAATGTATGCTCTCTTACGGAAGATAAACTGATGAAATTAATATGATCATCAGCGGCCATCACCCTTCGTGTTTGGTTCCTGTTCTCCCGGTGGTCAGAGTCCTTTCTCTCGCCCTTCTGTTCATAAGCACGTTGCTCTTTTGTTGTTTATATTGTTGCAGGAAATGATTCGGTCCAGCGTTCTTCATCCACTTGTTTGTTCACCGCCCACGACCGCATTGATCTACGTGCCTTTTCTTGTGATTCATACCATCCTTTTTGCACTCACGGTCTATCGGTTTTTTCACAAGTTCCTTGAAGATGCAAACCGACTCGTTCTTATGGCGCCTTTTGAAAGAGTGTGTGTCAGATAATTTATGTCTCGCATCTTTAAATTACAACGCGTGTGCATCTCTGTGTGCCGCGCTATGCTCAGCATACGCTCTTTTGGCTGCAACTTCGCATGTCGATCCAGAGTGGTTGCTCAACCACGCAGAACTCAGCTGTGTGCATTAGAGAAGAGGATGTGTATCCGGCGAAATCGTCGTGGAGGCTGGTGAACCGACCATCATCCCGTTCGATAGAATGTATTTATGATTCAGGGAACGTAGTATGTCCACTTATCCACTGGCGAATTGCATAACATTAAGGTACAGAAGAATGTTACCTTGCAAGCAGGGTATTTTCGCGTCTGCATATTGGTTACATGTACTATAGTACAATCTTGTAATGATAATTTTTTGTGAACCACTTGGTGGTGCTGGTCGCCTGAAGGAGGGGCGCGGCATGGTCGAAATGCTGTCAGACGAAGGGCCCGCCGGAAGCTGCCCCTTCAATTTTCGAGTCGAAGCCGTGACAATGAAGTGTATGTGTATGTGTGACGACCTGATCCGGTCACCCCCGCGTCTCGCTTGCTTCTGACTCGGAACATAAACCACATGGCTGCCTCGGAGCAATTAATCGCGTTGTGCGGAGAAACGGCGGGTTCGTCACACTGACAGGGATATAGTCGTCAAGGTACTGCCAATATGCCATTGTCCTAGCACGGCGTTAGCCTCGTCAGCATCCGTTTTGATGTTGCCCTCAGTCACCTCGGGACCTTCCGATCATCTCCAGGAAGCATTTGCATCGGGTGTCAGCCCATACGCTTCCTATAATGGAACTTTGGGTTTCAAGACTAGCACAGCGTGTGAGTCGGAATCTGACTCCTGCAACACCCTGAAACCATTCGGACAAGCAGCGATGGTTTCAAGTGCCAATGGCCATGACGTCAAACACCCGCGAGTCGCTGCGATCTCGGCTATCGGGGCTCTCTAACGATAGACAGTCGCTGACCAAAATAATGTTCTTACGTGTGTATATAGCCACGGCCTCACAGTTTAATTCATCCTGTCATTGTGCTGTAAGTATGGACGCGTTGATAGCACTCGCTGCCTCAGAGATACACGAAATAGACTGCGCCTCCGCCTCACTCATCTTATATGATCACATTCTCTGCATCGGCGAAGAGGTACGTCTGGAGAAAACAATATCGTCTTGCATTCCGAACTTTGTCCCATCAGGTTCGATACTTCTGGACTGGACCATGGTCGCTTTCCAGGTTTCTTTACCTATCTGTAAGCGTTTCTCATTCCAATTTTGCTTCTTTAACCAAGCCTCGAATCAGATCAGGTATCTGGCTCTCGCATATGCGTTGTAAGCAAGCTTCGATCTGTGCTGTGCTTATCTGATGATTGGTTGTTTAGGTTTTTGATTACCAGTAAGCCACCTACCATGCTATCAATACATTGACCTTGCGAACACACCTCTTCAAGCCCTGGAATGGACCACTGGAAGGGTAAGTGATCAAAGCTGAGCTTGTGATTTGATGTTCATGAGCCGGACAGTTCCGGGAGTCGTGAGTCGTCGCACCAGTGTAATATGCGTATGGCCCACATCACACTCCACCAGAATTATTTTGATCAAGTTCTGTGGCTTCCCATTTCCTTTATCTACTCTCTGTCAAAGTATGCTCTCTTCCTGAGGGACAACAGTAGAAACTAATATGATCACCAGCGGTCATTACACTTCGAATTTGGTTCCTGTTCTCCCGCAATTGGGTGGTCAGAGTCTTTTCTCTCGCCCTTCTGTTCGCGAGTACCCTTGCAACTCTTTTGTTGACTATATTATTGCGGGACGTGCTTCGGTCCAGCGTTCTTCATCCGTTTGCTCGTTCATCGCCCTTGATCGCATTGATCTACGTGCCTTCGCTTGTACTTCATACCATCCTTTTTGCACTCACGGTCTATCGGTTCTGCACAAGTTCCGAAAAGATACAAACCGATTCGTTCTTATGGCGCCTTCTGAAAGAGTGCGTCTCAGATAATTCGTGTGTTGTGTGTTTAACTTGCGATTTCTCGTTCAGGGGTATGTTCATGTATGGATGCGCATCAGGTAAAGTTCATTTTCGTGTTTACAAGCGATATACTACATACTAAAGCAAATTACAAGTGTTCTTATTGCTTGGGGTGGTGTGTTCGACGATGGTGGAACCATCACAAATAATCGTGAGTCCGAACATCTGTATAACTTCGAGAACCAAGGCGTGATGATGCCCCAAAGGTGCGTGCACCGGCGTTGGCAGGAAGGTAATTCTGTGTGTTACACCATGATTTCTGGCCGCATTGACACATACTTTTCAGTCCTGTTTTGTCCTTGGTCTCCATAGCTGTGTGCCGCGCTATGCTCAGCATACGTTCCTTGGCTGCAACTTCGCATGTCGATCCAGAGTGGTTGCTCAACCACGCAGAACTCAACCGTGTGCATTGGAGACGAGGGAATGTAACCGGCGAAATTGTTGTAGAGGCTGGCGAGTCCATCATGATCCCGCTCAAAGTCAAGTATCGTTCATCCGAGGAATTTGATTAGTATAACATTTCGGAGCAGCAAATTTACCTTGCTTGCAAGGTCACAATGAAACATGTAGTACCCTAGTGCAGAGCACTTTGCCACTTTGGCTCGAGCAAACCTTCCTCTTCTATAAACTATCCTTTCCGCAGACTACTTTTGGTGCATACATTAGAAGCTTCGAGCAGCATGAAGCATCATGAACGGCAGTTGACAGCAGGCCAGCCAGCTTGTGAATGCATTGTCAGATGACATCCAATGGAATGTCACGAAGAGAACTAACCAGTCAAGTGGAGCGCGGGTCCAGGCAAACACACATGCTCACGTATCTCGTCGGTCGGCATCATCATTCTCCTCAGGTACGTTATCGTTGGAGATGGTGCCCGCTCCGCCGACTTTGGACTCACATCGGACTCGTACTTGCAGTCATGATGGTTCCTATGGGACAACACCAGACAATATGTCATGGGAAGATGAGCTCGGATATGAAGCTCCTCTAATATAAGTACTTGTCAAGAAGGTGCCAAAGAAGCATCTCCAACTTACTATCGGCAATGATCGATGATCGGCGGTTTTCACGCGTTAGGTCCGACTCCGAACAAAGAAAAGAGTCGTATAGCTCAGCGCGGCCATGTAGAAAATTTGGCGAGTGCAAAGGATGGAGCCGTGAGTCTCCGGAAGATATGGGTGAGAGTGTATTCCATTCGTACGAAGAGCATATTGGATTGGCAACAAGTAGTGAGCAAGAATCTCATCGTTAAGGCCTGAGTTTGCTTTCAAAATATCTGAGGAAGTTGTCGTGATGGCTTGTTGGCGACACTCGTGGCTACTGTCCATGCGATTGCTCGTCAGCGCACATGCACGGTTCATAGTAGTTGCTCCCTGCCGCGGAGGGTAGACTTGTCAGGCTCAGGGCTCCAAACTGAACCCGTTGAACACAGAAGCGAGGATGGTATCCAAATAAAATTAACACTGATTGCAGTTGCGAGGTTACTTACTACAGACTGTAAACAACCTCTGTATAGTACACGGCAGTAACGGATTCCCGAGATGATGACTGAAGTACTGAGAAGTCGACTCGATGTAATTTGCATGGCAAATGGCAACGCAAAAAGCATCACAGATCCAGTTCCGTTGAAACTGCCTTCAACGTTCTACTCCACTCGACAACTTTGGGATGAGCTTGTACCTGGTAGAGCAAGTGACTACTGGGATCGACAGGTGCACAATCCAACATACCTTATTCGCATCGAAGTTGAGAACTTGCAGCCCATTCAAGCAAGTTGCGCGGGATAGGGCTACATATGCTTGACCTGAAAATAGTGGGTATGGGAATAGGGCCATCCAACGGAGCACCTACCTTTCTCGAAAACCCTGCCTAGGTCAACTTTGACCCGTTCTAAAGTTTGTCCCTGAGACTTGTGTATACTCATAGCCCATGCGAGAATCAGGGGAAGCTGGCAATCAATCAGGAAACACGATTGAACAACTAAACAACAATTGTAAGACAATATATTCTTACCTGTGTTCTCGAGACCTGTACTTCGCCATTGGGAAGCTCGACCTTCCAGTTCTCAGGGGCGACCAGAACCTCTCGCTTCATCTTGTTTGGCAATAGGAATTCCACAAGAGGAAGCAACATATCATTCGTCGCGGGTTTTTTCTTTTCCGTCTTGGCTCGACTGTTTGCATCGACGTTATCATAGTCTGTTTGATACAACGAAGGGTTCACAAATCGTAACACTTTGCCCATACTTCCATTTACGAGCGAGTCGTCCAAGTTCTTGATTAGCATAACTTGGGCATTGACGCGCAGCGCGAGCCTCTTAGGGGCCATGAAATTTGAGAGCATTTTTTCTCTTTGGGTAGCATCGGTGATTGTTCCGCCATCACTGGCAAGGAATTCTTTCTGTTCCGTGGTAAGAATTGACATTCGTCCTTGATTCGATCTGTCGACGTCCTCTCGGCGTGGAAATCTACAATTACTGAGTAACGGCACTCGACAAAGAAAAGCACACGCACAATTCTGTTGGTCCAAGACCGTCGCCGTACTCAATTTCACGAGAGAGGGACTTGAACTTGAAGATGGAGCGCTGCGTCAATTGGCCAAACCTCATTTCGTTGAGCATATCGACAAATTCTGCAGAAATCGAGTGTTCACATGCATAGCGAATTTGTTGTCAATAAATAAATGCTGACCTTGATCTGTTTGCCGAAAGACCTTTGTGAGATTAAATGTATGTTTGATCGTTTGGTTCCACATCTCTGCCTCGAAAGCAAACTTCACTTTTGCCGTTCCTCTCGTCACAGGGGGAAGCTGGAAGAAATCTCCCGTGACAACAACCTATCCATTTTTAGGAAA
>JBBPPY010000608.1:0-18992 GCA_038092195.1 Leccinum barrowsii
CCTGATGCGTGACATCTAGCTCGGCGCCGATGTGGAATCTCTCAAAAAAACCATTATCGAACTTTGAAATGCTGTTCAGGGCGCCAAATACAAGCAAAAGGCTGCAAAGAGGATATCACGAAGCTTCAAAAAGATATGCGGGAGTTCAAGGACGACAAAGAGGGCAAGAGTAACAAGCTCAAGGTGAGAGGCTCGTGTATCGTGTATTTTTTGTATCGCAGTGCTTACTATATTTCACACAGAATGAGACATCAGCAAACTAGCTTTTCTCTTCCAGCTTCCCAGTTATCCCAGACCATCCCAGGCTTCCAACCCAGCCTTACCAGAATTCCAGACCATTCCAGACACCCAGCTGATCATGGTGATCATTTTACAACTTTTCTAGTACTAGAGTCCCAGTTTTGTAGACTTCTGAATTTCAAGTCACTGAAGGTTGGCACTAACTCAAAGAGAGTGGCCCGGCAGTACAGGTGTCACAGCTGTGACAGATAGGTCCCGGGCCTGTCACAGAACATTACAGCCTTTACATTTTCTTTTCTTTTCCATTCAAAAGTGATTTATTTTGTAATCTACGTAGTCTATACTATACAAAATATTGGTATGCCGTCTCGCCGTGTTTCGCCGTGAGTCCCATGATGCTGTCCCGTCTCCCCATCCTCCCATCCTCGCTCGTTGTTATCGTCGTCATTGCGGACTTGCAGTGTCTCGCAGACCCGTCGTCCTCACCGTCCTCGTCATGGTGTCAGGGAGGTCAGGTCATTGTTGTGGTGGTGTCCGTGTCAATTCGGACCCACTCAGCGTACGTGTGGCGGGTGTAACGTCGTCGTCGCGGACTCACGTTGTCGCGGTGTCACTCCTCCCCGACCTCTTCATCTCGCCGTGACGCCGTACGTCGTCGTTGTTGTCGTCACGGTCCGCGGTGTGGCTGACACCGTGCCGTCTCCCCGTCCTCCCCATCCTGGTCGTTTTCGCCGCGACGCGATGTCGTTTGCAACACTGCCGTGTCGTCATCGTCACGGTGCCGCTGATGTTCTCCCCGTCCTTCCCGTCCTAGTTATTTCACCGTGATGTGATGTCGTCGTCATCGTCGCGGTACCAGCTTACCATCCTCGTCGTTATCGTCGTCGTTGCGGACTCACAGTGTCTCGCAGACCCGTCGTCCTCGCCGTCCTCGTCATGGTGTCAGGGAGGTCAGGTCGTCGTCGTTGCGGTGTCCGTGTCGATTCGGACCCACTCAGCGTACAGGGAGAGGGTGTGGCGGGCGTGTCGTCGTCGCGGACTCACGTTGTCGCGGTGTCACTCCTCCCCGTCCTCTTCATCTCGCCGTTGTTGTTGTCGTCACGGTCCGCGGTGTCGCTGACGCCGTGCCGTCTCCCCGTCCTCTCCGTCCTGGTCGTTTTCGCCGCGACGCGATGTCGTTTGCAACACCGCCGTGTCGTTGTCGTCGCGGTGTCACTGATGTCTCCCGCTTACCTTCGTCGTGCCCTCGTCTCCCTGCCGTGGCGTCGCTGTCGTCGCGTCGTCGTCCGTTCCGGCGCGCTGAGGGTGAGGGTGAGGGAAAGGCGAGGGTGAGATCGCGGCAGAAGGAGAGGGAGAGGGAGAGGGCAGGAGAGGGAGGAGATGCTCACCTTCGCCTTGCCTCGCCTGCCTGCTGTGGCGTCGCTGCGTCGCGTCGTCTTCCTTTCCGGCGCACTGAGCGCAGAGGGTGAGGGTGAGGGAAGGGTGTGGTGAGAGCGCGGGAGAGGGTGAGAGCGCGGCAGGGAGAAGGTGGGAGAGGGTGAAGGTGAAGGTGAAGGTGAAGGTGAAGGTGAAGGTGGGAGAGGGTGAGCGCAGGAGAGGGTGAGGTTGAGCCTGAGGGTGAGGCGGTGGTGAGGTCGATGCCACCTTGTGTCATCATCGTGTCGTGTCGTCGTCGTCCGTTCTGGCCCTCGCACGCTGAGCGCCGAGAGGGTGAGAGCGCAGCAGGGAGAAGGTGGGAGAGGGTGAAGGTGAAGGTGAAGGTGGGAGAGGGAGAGCGCGGGAGAGAGAGAGGGAGAAGGTGGTGGGAGAGAAGGTGCGTACTTTGCAGCGCTCATCCTTGCCAGCCATATTCGGTAACTCGGACTTCCGGGCCGGGTCGGAGTATCCATGATCTCCTCCCAGCGCACGGAGCGACATCCACAGATTCCTAGGTATCTGTTAAATACCGCTAATTCACTGAAAAATAATTGTTGATGATGCTCTATTGAGCCGACTAGGATAACCACACGGCACTGCTCGGTGCCTGCGCTAAATTTATTCAACTCATCCTACGTAGATACTGATTGATCACCAAGAACCACGCCAAAACGGCATATTAAGTTTAATAGGAAATGAATATGATACAGCTCAAAGGTCGTATGTATGTATGCATGTAGTGATGTGTCGTGAACCCATGAAAATGTGACAACCTATTCGTATGCAACTTTGAAACGCGCTGGCGATCGCGTACCCCCGGGGTGCGAGTGTCTATTGCGGAGGTAAATAAAGTTACCAGCGGCGAGGCAGGTTTATGATTACGGATACCATATGTGCGGAGAACGGTTTCGCGTAAAACCACATGCAAAGAGAAAATTGATCCTTGTATCCGTGTCGAACGACACACCGCAGGGAACAAACCCCATGGTGATGATCGCATCGTTATGTCCTGAATATTTAGGTCGTACGAGTGACGTGGCAGTCGTTCATGATAGGATTTACATATGTGGCTGCGCACCAGTGCGCGAAAGACGCTGCGCAGCGACTGTCAGACGGGCGGCGGCGAGGACCGCATGCGACTCTTGCCACCCCGTTTCATCAAAATTGGGTCGTCCGTTTTCGTGTCGGGGTGAATCTGGAACCGGCCCTCCCAGAGCGCCGCTGATGACCTTGAGGGGTCATACCTTGCTGGGTCTGAGAGCGTGCCATGGGTCTGCGGTGCCCAACCTGCACCGATAGAAGATGCTATCAAAGTCGGAACCATGGTCATGATCAAAGACCTTTGTTTAATCGTGAAGCGTTAGCAAGCAGACGAGATTGGCAAGGAACACGACGAACAATGGAACTTTACGCTCATCCTGGACACGTGCCGAACGACTCTTCCATACAAATGACGACGAACGGAGACGGCCACCACGAAGATTTGCAAAGGTCGCCAAATTGTCGCGGACAAGCTCAATGGCCTCGTTCCATTCTGCGTCCGGTTTGATAGTGGGCAATCCTTCGGGGCCCGGAAGAAGCCTCAAGAAGACGAGCATGCGTTCGAAGGGCTTGTTGGGTAAAAAGCGAATGAGAGCACCCAACGGAATTGACACAACACCGAGGGCAAGCGAAATACCCCACTCTGCTCCCCCAATGCGTGTGACCTGGAAGGCGGAGCTGCCAACGAACACCACGAGAATTTGAACGACGATCTCTGCAAAGAAAACAATTATTAAACGCTGAAATAACAAAGACGCGGGATAGCGAGTTACCAATGAGTGTGACCACAATGAAGTACCTATTTCTCAGTACGCCCTCGAAGATGTTGAGCTTGCGTCAAGTCGTCGTCTCGAATTAAGAGAATTGAAAATTTGTGCAAACACGAAGATGTTGAACACCACGGTTTGCACGATCGTGTTATTGGTCGAAGTATCCTCGAGGCCGAGAATTTGAAGACCACATAAGTGGAAGACCAGTGTGATGGCGATCTGATATGCCGATTGCAACACCTGATGGTCCGGGTCAATCAATCGACCGATCCTTGAGATACTACAAGCACGCTGCGGAGTTCCTTTCCCGATTCATCAAGATGAGTGATTTTGCAATCTAATAATGGGAGTGTTAACGAAGTTGGGTGGAAGGCGGAGAGAACGCACTTGAAGTTTCGTTCTGCGCATGAAGGGACTTGATCATTTCGTTCACTTCTACCTTTTCCCGGTCGCATATAGCAAACTGGTTACGTAGTTCTTGAACAATGTTCTCGAGAGTCGCCATATTGTCCTCTGGAGGAAACGAATATCAGCACAGCGGAGTCATATAGCTAATAAGCATACTTTGGCGGGAGTCCCGTGCGCATAGGGACTGGACCGTGTCTTCGAGATCGTTTTTTTCGACCTTCAAGCACCGGATTCGCTCCAAGCGCACCTGGAGCGGCCAAGGACAAATTGATAAGGATGTGATTTTAAACAAGGAGTGTTACTCACATTATCGCGATAGGGCGAGGGAAGGACGTCACAAAGATTCCGCATCGAGATGTTGCTGCCTCCACTAGAGAGGGAAATAGGTCGATGGCGCATGCCCGTGCCCGTCCGCGTCCGTTACGAAGACGAGATGATGTCCGTCACAGACGTAACGACAAGGACTCACCCTGGTGCCGTCTCCCCGTCCTCCCCGTCCTGTTCGTTTTCGCCGCGACGCGATGTCGTTTGCAACACCGCCGTGTCGTCGTCGTCGCGGTGTCACTGATGTCTCCCCGTCCTCGTCGTCCTCGTCGTCACTGACGACCTGCCGTCTCCCCGTCCGTCCCATCCTCGTTGTTTCACCGTGACGCGATGTCGTCATCATCGTCGCGGTACCAGCCTACCTTTGTCGTGCCCTCGTCTCCCTGCCGTGGCGTCGCTGTCGTCGCGTCGTCGTCGTGTCGTCAGTCGGCGTCACGCCGTAGTCGCGTCGTCGTCCGTTCCGGCGCGCTGAGGGTGAGGGTGAAGGAAAGGCGAGGGTGAGATCGCGGGAGAGGGAGAGGGCAGGAGAGGGAGGAGATGCTCACCTTCACCTTACCTCGCCTGCCTGCTGTGGCGCCGCTGTTGTCGCGTCGTCTTCCTTTCCGGCGCACTGAGCGCAGAGGGGGAGGGAAGGGTGTGGTGAGAGCGCGGGAGAGGTGAGGGTGAGGTACTGGTGAGGTCGAGGGCGGGACATGGAGACAAGGTGGGGGGAGGGAGGGGAGAGAGAGGGAACGGAGGTCGAGGGCGGATGCCCGTGTCCGTGCCCGTCCGTTGCGAAGACGAAATGATGACCGTCACAGACGTAACGACAACGGCGGTCACATTGGTAGAGAGCTGGAACTGCAGAAATTTCCTGACGGCGTCATTTACGCAACGACCCCACATGATGGCTTTGACAATGGAAGAGAAATTGTCATCCATTAGGATGACGTCGGACGCATCTTTGGATACTCAGTGCCGGCGATGCCCATTTAAAAGCCGACATGTGCAGTCTTGAGAGCAGGTCCATCGTTGGTACCATCGCCAGTCACCGCAACGATCTCGCCGAGATGACGCAGCTTTTCAACCAGAATTTTCTTGTCTTCCGGGGAGGAACGGGCTAGGACTTGAAGTCTTGGCACGACTTCAAGCATCTCTGCATCGCTCAACTGCCGGAAGACTGGTCTTTCCATGATGATACCGCCTGCAGTGAAAATTCCACACTGGGAAGCAATCGAGCGGGCAGTGAGGACGTTGTCACCAGTGCACATCTTGACGGCAACACCGGCTTTCTGACAATCTGCGACAGCTTGTCGAACACCATCGCGTAGGGGGTCCTCTATAATGAGTGTGAGCTCACGGGCAAGGTCTTCATATGGTATCTAAATAACGATCAGAAGACGAGTAGGAAAATAGTGGTCAACATACGTCTTCCTGCAAATAGCGGTTCATTCCCGGAGGAGGCCAGGTAGTAAAGTCACGGTAGCAGATAGCGAGGGTTCGGAGCGATTGATTGGCGTAAAATATGATCGTGAGGGAAACGTTGACTTCAGCGTACGCGTCAATTTCGGCGGTCTCCACAGGGGCATTCTCGTCGCCTGATTGTCTCGCGGACGGCGAAACAACAACATGGCGAGTGCTGCCAATGAAGGCCGGCCGGCCGGTCTCGGGATCTATATCTTCAAAGGCAGTCGTGTTGGTAGAGATGGCCGCGTTAAAGAGTCTTCGAAGTTGAGGCGAAAGGACGGTGTTGATTTGGCTCTGGTCGACGGAGAAATCCCGGTGGTGACTGGAAATCCCAGAATCGGTACTCTTGCGAGAGCGATACTCATCTCCTACATTCATCCTCGACTGATTCTGCTGTAGCTGGCGTGCGAACTTGGCGTGAATGCCGATGGACCCTGCCACGACGGTCATGAAGTTTTGAGTCAGAGTACCAGGCTTGTCTGTGCATATAACAGACGCGTTCGCCATAGTCTCGCATGAACCGAGTACACGGACAAGCAAATTCTCCTTCGTCATGCGCCGCGTAGCGAACGCGAGCGCAATCGTGACAGCAAGAGGAAGGCCTTCAGCAAAGGTCAGTCGGAAATAGTCAGTGACAGTACACTTGACTGGCCTTCTGGTACGGCAATTACCACGAGGGTAACGGAGATGATAAGAATCTGCACAAAAGCCATGTCTTTCGCATGGAAGATAGGAAAGAGAGAAATGTTGACCTGGGACGGTTATTCGTTCCCAACTGGACGAAGAAACGTATCATAAGAGCGCCAAACAAGACGGCGCCTGCTATAACCCCAGCCTTTGCAATTAACTCTGCCATAGCATTCAGCTTCAGTTGTAACGGGGTGTTCTCAGAATCGGTACGCAAGGCTGATGCAATCTTAGCCCTCGAGGAAGGGGAAGGGACAGATTCCTCTCACCTATCATGATGCGCCCATTGAAGCTTTTTGTTCCGACTGCGACGACGACATATTTACCAACTCCTTCCAGCACCTTGCTGCCGCTAATGATAAAACAATCCACGTGTGCCGGACTAGGCAATGTATGTCTGAACTCCCCTCTGACAGCACCCTCATCTCCATGGTGTGCGTGCTTGAGCGCCAGACAAGTTGAATACGGTGCCTTCTTGATAGCATCCGCCTCGTCGGTAGCCGCTGACCCGTCACACTTGACGTTGTGCCCAGGAAAAAAGATTCCGTCACAGGGACGACTCTTCGCCTGGTTCCAGTTATGCAATGTCGCCGACTACCACATCCTACGACACGCAAATATCAGAAAAAGGTGACCAACGATGCGGGGAACGTACTTTGACATCTATTAGATGCTCTTTGCCATTGCGGTACGCTCTTCCTTCTTTTGATTGAGCGCCTCGAACTGGCGTTCCTTTTGGCAGTCGTTAAGAGAGCCAACGATGACCTGGGTCGCAGTGAAGAGTGGAGACAAACGAAACACGGAGGCGACTTACGACAATCAGAGTTGCGATGATGATCGCAACACCTTCGACCCAGTCGACGGGCGGATCACCAGCGGGAAGCGATGTCCCAAAATCCTGGAACAAGCCAAGCGCCAGCGATACTACAGCAGCCATAGACGACATGACCTAGGAATAAATATGAAGAAACAGGTAATTGCGAAAAGCGGAAGATGGACATACTAGGACCTTGTCCTTGAGTGTATGCCACATGAGGGCAAGGAGAGACATTGTCGGGCGTTGTGGTAGAATATAATATTTTCGCCGTATACGGCCTTACGGTCTGCCAACGAGGCGGTGTGAAGGTCAAGCGTACTGCGCACATGATTACCGCCTGCGGCAGAAGATGGGCCTTATCCATCAGGAAATCAATGAGAGTCTGACAAAGGTTTATATACTATTTTCATGCATGTCATGTTCATTCTTATCCATCATTATGATACAACACTAGATCAAGCTAAATATTCACTGGGAGACTAGACACATGGCTGTCACTCTTCATCACTTTCTGATACATGCTCAGATATGTCTGACTGTGGTTATTTGGTAATTTTATCAATGATTGATACACATTACATGTACTGTAAGACATTGGTTTATGCTCAGATATGTCTGGCTGTGGTTATTTGGTCATTTTATCAATGATTGATACACATTACATGTACTGTAAGACATTGGTTTATGCTCAGATATGTCTGGCTGTGGTTATTTGGTCATTTTATCAATGATTGATACACATTGCATGTACTGTAAGACATTGGTTTATGCTCAGATATGTCTGGCTGTGGTTATTTGGTCATTTTATCAATGATTGATACACATTACATGTACTGTAAGACATTGGTTTATGCTCAGATATGTCTGGATGTGGTTATTTGGTCATTTTATCAATGATTGATGCACATTACATGTACTGTAAGACATTGGTTTATGCTCAGATATGTTTGGCTGTGGTTATTTGGTCATTTTATCAATGATTGATTGAGCATTGCTCTATAATATCATTTATTTAATTATGACAATCAACACAATATATATATATTAGTATGACCCATATCCATAATTCTGGGTTGGATTAAAATCCTTCACAGACAGATATTTTTGAACACTCATGACATGTAGATTGTGTTCGCCAATGAATGCACTGTGGATTCATATGTGTCATATTCACATTTGTGATCCAGAATTGAGATGTTTCGCAAACAGGCACATATGACAGTGAGTACAATGCATACAGGTTTTCCAATGAACACAATAAAGAGACATATAGTACACATTTGTGTTTCTGATTTCTTGTTGGCATTCCTCAAAGACCGGTATGTTTGACAATGACCACCATGCCATGTTGAGGGTCACCATTGAATGCAAGACTGAGCTGACAGATCAATATCTGTATTTCTGACAATGTGTTGTATTTGAGCTCAGACCGGCACATCTGACAATGAATGGCATTCATAATGACATTAAGATTCACAAATGAATGCAATGGTGCCACATCAGTATGGCCAATATCTGTATTTCTGATTTCTATTGAAATTATTTGCAGACTGGCATGTTTGATAACAAATAGCATGCGGAAAGGGTTGCCATCAAATGCAACTTGCAGAATGGTATGGCGCACATCTACATTTATGATCCCATACTGAAATTCTTCATAGACAGGCACTTCTGAGCGCCAAACACCAATACTAGCATGCATACCGTGTTGTCAATGAACACACAATGTGGACTTGTATTGGCCATCTTCACATTTCTGATCCCTATTGACATATTCCGCAGAACGGATCATCTGACAATGCACGGCATGCATCGAGCATTGCAAGTGAATGCAATGTGGACTTGTATCAGCCATTCTCAAATTTCCGATCCTGTATTGACACATCTCACAGAATGGTTCATCTGACAATGAACGCCATGCGTCGAGCCTCGTCTAAATGAATGCAATGTGCACTGGTATGGATCATGTTTGTATGTCTGATCTTGTATTGAAACCCTTTGCAGACTGGTGAACCCGACAATGAACGCCATGCAGATTGGTATGACCCTCGTTCGTATGTTTGATCTTGTCTGGGAATCCTTCGCAGACAGACGCTTTCGAACACCAATACTGAACTTCGAGTCGGATGGCTTGCATTTATTTATTTTGTATTGAGATTATTCACTTGCTATACAATTCGGGCTGAAAAGTACTAGTACGTAGCAGTTCATCGCATTGAATTCGGGACGGCATCAGATCAGGACATAGAATGCTGCTAGACATCTGTATTATTGTGTAAGAAAAGAGTATCTATTCCATTCCCTCTCGGTCTCGCGCCCGGTTCTCCGCACGTTTCTGGCGGATCCGTGCTAAAGCACTATTCTTCGATGGAAGTCGTTCAATATCGGTATAAAGGGGAAATACCTGGCTATTCGTTTTCGTAAGGATGAGTGGAATCTCAGTGATTAGAGGATCATACCGGTTCCACCAAGTCAAAAGTTGTTCGACTTCTACTCTTTCTTCGGGGTCGAATAATAGTTCCGTTATACTGTTATAAAAACGCTCCGAATCTGTGACAAGATCAGTACGGGAAAATACCTGTGCAGACGTGAGTGCAAAGCGAGCCTGCAATTAATGTGGTGAGTGATGAAGAGTTACGAAAGAGTGCTAACTTGCCTGGGTAGCAACGTATGCGATTGATGCCTTCGTAACTGACCGCATACCGTGGATACGCGCATTCCCAGACCGTGTCGCCTTCGGTTCCTGGTCAACGGAACTGGGGGAAGTGAAAACATGTTTGAATGCCTGCTCGAATTAGTCCAAGTACGATCCCGTAGATTAAAATGGTTATTGAAAAGAACTTACGGAGACCAGGAGGCCACTGCGAAGTAGGCCATTCCACGGGTCTTCTGGGTCATAAGTGTAGTTTGCGTAGACGAAAACTGGCCATTGATCGCCAGCCACCTGAATCTGGCCACCGACAAGCTTGTTCCTTGTCCTATGAACGTCAGTTTGAGGTGTGCATAATCACAGAAAGACAATGAATACTTACTCGACATTACCCCAATCGAGTCCTGCAGGACATAAAAGAGCTCCAGTGCGCTCGTGGTTGAAGCCTCGTCCAGACTTGATGTTTCGAGGGATGTGCGGACTCAAAGACTGACCCTTAGGCGTGATCCAGTCTATGATTGCGCTCTTTATACCCTTCGTATCGTCTGCCCTCGCACCATTGGCGCCTTTCTGGATCTACCATCCAATTGGGAGTCAGTAAACAATGAATGAGAGGATTCGATCGGATTACCAAGTCAGCGATGGAAACAACGTCCTCTTCCGAAGATTTCATAAGCCGAGCCTCGAGCCCAGGAATCATCCGCAGAAGTTCGCGAAACACCGCGTACTCCTTTCGTTCTCTAAAGACATATTGTTAAATAATCCGAGTCAAACATACGAGCATGAAATATAACTCACACATCTGTTAAGGAGTCTTGCTCTTCGACCTCGCTCATAAATAAGAGCCCGTTGGTAATGAGCGTTTGAACGTTGCAGAAGGCATGCTGAGAACGCCCGAAGTGCCTTCCGTGGTGGACAAGTGGGTCCTGAGTCGTTCTAGGAAGAATTCAGCTCCCGGTGTGGACTTCGACGACAGAAACCCACGGTTTTTTCCTTGGGCCTAGCTGCAAAGCGCTAGAGTATGGGCGCTTCTGGCTACTAAGTACCTCGTCGGACGGTGTACTATCGCGGCGATCGTGTTGTGAAATGGGCATGAGATAGTACTAAGGCGAAAGCAGGTAAGCGAGTGGTTTGTATACAGTAGATGGGCTTAATTTGAATCGTGATGTGCTCTTTCATGGCGGTTTTATAGCTGATGGGAGGCTTTCAGTCGGAGCGCAAGTCTTGTACCTAGTAACGGCCGCTTCAGGAGTTTTGCCACAAGGTTACAGTCACTGCTCAACTTCCCTGATTCCAATATTGCCTGCGATCAGTATACCAGTTCTTCTGCAACTGCTTGGTGTTCGAGGACAGATTATCGGGACTTCAAATCTTGAACTCGGAGGCTAAGAATCGTACTAGACCCATTTCAAATCTGCCAAGAGATGACTCAGATCCGAGTCCTCGCCTAGTAAGTACCTCGGAGGCTAACCTGTGTTGGTTCTTCAGATAAGTTCCAGTACTGCCAGTACTTGCGTCAAATCCTTACGAGTCCTGCTGCTCTGTCAGTGACACAACACAGCGGAGCTGACATACCTTTGACAGCCTAAATTTAGAGAGCAGTTCAGAATTTCGATCAGTTCCTAGTACTCAGTCCATACTGTCGTGCTTGCTTCGAATTATTCCCGGTCCTCCTGCTCTGCCACTGACAGTGACATAACACATGGACCCGGTACCTTTGGCAGCCTATATTTGCATCATTACGAGATTTGGAGCGGTTCAGAATTTCAATTGATTTTTAGCAGTCCCGTACCGCCAAGCTCAAACCGTATCCCGAGTTCTGCTGCTCTACAAGTGACATAACACAGTAGAGCCGCTGGATCCCGTACATCTTGACAGCCTAAATTCGGAAAAGAGCATTCCAGAAGTCCATAATTTTCAGCAGTCCCGACACTCACCAAGGATCATCATCAGTGAAGTGAGGTTCTTTTCCGCAGATCGCAGTTCGGCCAAATCCGTGCTGTGTTGCCGGTTTTCATAAGCATATGTAATAGCAGTAGGCAATAAGACAACAGCTTCATTCACGGGCCTGGCACGCAGAAATGCTAGTATACACATCACAAGAGAGCAGCCATGGAATCGGTGTGTTGACGGTCATTACATATATTGAAATTCTTGAGAATGATTCATGACGGACTCGTCATTCCAGCACCTCAAACGAGTACTCTCGTCCGAGTCCTTGGCCTCGGCGAGTCGCAAGTCAACTTAACACAAAAAGGTGACATTTTAGTTTTGTGTCGACTGAATCTTGAATCCTCACCTCAAATATATCATTCGGAACATTCCCCAGATCATACTATGGCACCAGGTATCGATAGCTGCAGGCACGGCTGTGACGAGGATCCCAAGGACGAAAACCG
This sequence comes from Leccinum barrowsii, assembly GCA_038092195.1. Classification (NCBI taxonomy): domain Eukaryota; kingdom Fungi; phylum Basidiomycota; class Agaricomycetes; order Boletales; family Boletaceae; genus Leccinum; species Leccinum barrowsii. The sequence goes on from JBBPPY010000608.1 coordinate 12,199, forward strand.
GGCAACGCACGCGGTACTTGATGATTTTCACACTGTCGTCTCTAAGCTTGTGGCAGAACTCCGTGAGCTCAAAGGACACGTGGTGACACTGTTAGGAGACGTTGCGGTGAGGCCAGAAGGCACTGTCACTCGCCATACTCCAGAGGACCTTGCATGCAGACATTGTCGCACTAGCACCCAAGAGCTCGGAGAACGATGGTCTGTGTTGGAGTTCGAGTCAGTGGGTAAATGGCACTATAAGTTAGAGTCTCTTGAAGAATAAGAAATTCCTTCCGTCCGGGTGAAAATTTTAATATGTATTGGGTATTGCTGGTGCACTGGTCAAATCGAGTAAAAGTCGTCGACATGGAGGTCCTGTTCATCCATCCCTTCCGGTGACACTATCTGATCTTCATCTTCATCGAACTGCCAGCATTCCCGCAGCGTCCTGGAAGAGATCATCATCATTCTCCTCAGAGTCCCCTTCCGGGCGTCAACCAATGCTAACGTATTCGGAAGAATGCACTGCGCCAATCAATTCTAGTGTTGGAAGACCACCTTTACACTACGGCAAAGATAGTGGAGATGTCAAAGTCCGTCGAGTGTAATCCTGATGATGGTCGTGGCACCGCGGGGAAAGGGAACAACAGACGCTGGTGCTACGGACTCTGATCTACATTTCATCAGAGTGTTTGAAGAGGAATTAATCTAAACCTTACCTCGAGGATGATGTCTTCATAACCGTGAACCCCTACTTTGTGCCGCATAAGATCTCGTTCAATAGTAGCATTGATTAGCCTGAGACGTCAAGCAGATGGACCAGACTCGCCACTTTCCCTGGTACGAATTCTGCATTACAGAGAGCAGTGGAAAAATGAATGTACGTACACACTCGGAAGTAGCAACCTTGAACCTTGAGAACTGGGAGTAAATGTGTAAGAACTTCTTCTACTTGCTTTCTGCGTTTCCAAATCATTAGTCGTTTCTGTACTTCTGACTCGCAAGAGTCCTTACCGAGGTTTATCTGACAGAAGTAAACCAGATCTACGACATGCAGGAAACGTTACGTCAACCGAAAAAACGCTGACAATGATCATACCTGATGTGATACGATCTGCTATCCAAGCAACTTTGACATGAAGAACGATCAAAACCTAGTTCAAAGAATAAGATCGAGATCGCACGAGTGTTGCGAAACTTGCTTGGATACACAGCTTTCCACTATATTCCGAGTTCCTGACCTTTCCCGGACGCAACCTGAAACCCTTCCAGAACATCCATCCTCTCCACTAGCACAACGGGTTTCCAGGCAATTCGAGGATAAAATGCAAGCCCATCAAAGCTCATCACCGTCGACTCGTCACCAGCGTCAGCGATTGACGAATTGTTTCATCTCTCGCTCCCGACGCTCTCTAGCTCATGAATACCACACCCACGCCCCTCCCTGATTTCGAGTCGGAACGTCCCCGATCGCGCCTTGAACTGCGAATATCCCGAGTTGATAAAGACCTGCATGTCGTCGACGATCGATCTGTCGCTGGCACTGATAAGCTGTAGTTGGACACCTCTCGGCGGGATGACAGTCTTTAACTCGCGCGTGTCATTAGGTAGTCTAGTGTTATCCAATCATAGAGGGCTTCACGGAACCGGATGATCCAAGCAGGTGGAACGTTCATGTCCAAAGTGTAAATCGGCTCTAAGGGAAGCACACTGAATGTTGTCTGGGAATGAATTTCTTGCCTACGAAACGATCAGAATCAGAAGGACGGGTACGAAAAAGAACTTTACTCGTTGGCATCATAATCGGGGTGTGATACGACATGGTAAACTTTTGAGTGGTATCTACTGAAAGGGTCATTCAGAAAGAACAAGACACAATCGAACAGTAGTCGCCGTACCTCAGTTTCTTGGGTAATTTTCAAGCAGATTCCAGTGTAGATATTTAGGGAAAAGTTCGGAGGACCTAGAATTCGATCAGCACTCGCCGAGTCATATTGAATAAAGACATTACAGCCAATATTGCCGACTATTGCTGAGTACTTTCGCTCAAGGGGTCTATCAACACTGCGATGTGACTCTGAGCCACATATGATACCGACAACGACATGTTTTCTGCAATGGAACGTGGGCGAAAGGGCCAAAATAGTGATTCAGAGGTACTCGCGTATAGTTGCTTGAAAGCAATGGATGATTCCGCATGTGTGGATTAGGTACAGCGTTGAAGAGACCCACTTCGGAAGGTCCGCAGGCATTGTCGATACACTTCCCAAATATCAGTCAGGACCGTGACTCGCTCATGGGGTCGACTACTCGCCCTTCATTTGAAAGGTCTTCCTCTTCAGATGACTGGAAGGGATGTGAATACAGAAAATATGCCATGAATGACGCACGGATGAGCTGAAAGCTGATCTTGGCCGCTTTGGTTGAGATATAGTAGCACTCAGATAGTGTTCAGAATGGCATAGATGACCTGAACGGGAGATGGGTCAACAACAAGCGAAGAAATATGTGGAGAAGAGCATACCTCGATGACCGATTCAATGGCTTTGTTAAAAGTGTCCTTTTTGTGAACAACGTCCAGCAACTTCGATTGTTTCGAACAATAAAACGATCAGGTAATGCTAGTCAAACACGTGACGATGCAAGGATAACAAGTGAACCACGTCGGAAATGGATAGTAATTGGGGCTTGGGTCGCGGAGCCCTTCGCGCTGAGAGATGTCAACAACGGAACGACCGTATGGTACTGGGAACAACACCGGGCCCCCATCCTCGAGGCAGCTATGCAACCAAATATATATATGGCAGGGTGAGAGTGAGGAGGAAAGGATCATGAAGCACGAGGGGAAAAGGGGGGGAGTAGGCTGCGCGTGACGAAGAGAAACAATGCAACGTGACCTGCAATGATACAGCTTGTTAGTCGATGGACGGCTTTTTGGGGAGATCTACAGATGGGACGGCAGATGAAAAGGTCGGAAGATGAGGCAGACGATGGGACAGCCCTGTAGAGATTTGAGATGCAAGGAGCGCACGGAAATGGTGATGTCCAATGGAAGGTTTGCATGGCAGACTCGTAGAAATCGTTCTGCGCAGACGAATTATAAGCTTGCTGACTTTGCTGCTGGTGTTGGTGCTGAACGTTCGAGTCCTCCGCAGGAAGTAACATGGGAGGGTGTAGGTAGGTGGCGAAGAAGTTATCTTCGTCCTGCGGAAGCATGGGAGGGTGAACTAGCTGAGGGGAGCGATCGGCGGGGTGCGTCGGAGGGTGGTAGAACGCGTTGCTAGAGCCACGGAAGACGCTGTACGAGGGGGAAAAAAAAGGAAAACCCATCGAAGAACGGCGAGAATGAGACGCGGTGGAAGAATGGCCCGAGTACGAGTCCACGTAAGAGGAAAATGAGACAGCAGAAGAAGGACGCTCGGACGCCGAGTCGGTGCTCATCTGACGGCGCTTCAAGAAGACTTCGGGCAACCCACCAGCCTCCTGGATAGTGGGAAGATACCAAGGGGAAGGACGCTCGGTTCTAAAAAGCCTTTGTATTCGATGATCCTGATCCTCTTGATAAACTGCAGCAATGCTGAATCGATCAACCCCCGGAGGCCCTCAGAGTAGTAAGATCAGGTTCATAGAGGAAGAGCGAGGATGTGGCTTAATTCCCCTTGTGAGTGTGGCCATAAATGGCGTTGGCCGGGAGTCGGACGACAAGGAGCTTGTCTCGAATGGCACTCGTATTTATCGCCTTCAGAAAGAGGATGTACTCGAAGGATGTCGGCGAAGATTTTATGACGTCCGAGTCTTCTTTAGGGTTTCCGTCAACGCGGACAGGGATGATTTACGAGGGGTCGCGGGAGGTTCATCAGCCCCTTCCGTTTTCATTTTCTGTTCCTTCTCCTTGTGGTCAGTTTTGTCGTACATAAAACTTATGTCTGAAGCCTCACCAGGAAGGACGTCGACCTGGGGGATGGCACTCAGACCAGTGAGATCCAGAAGGCTGATGCCATGCTCGCGCAGGTTGTGCAAGCGTTTGGATAGGGAGAGTAGGCGTGGAGTGGAAATACTAAGCGGCTCGAACAGCTGGCTGGGCACCCGGCAGAGTCACGATGGTGCTAGGCAGGGCGCAACAGAGGATTCGGCGCCAGGATCAAAACATCCAGGTCGGATGCGCTGCGCAGATGAAGGCTACGCGCGAGCCACATGGAATCCAACGTCGAATAGGACACGCACACCATATGAGTTGAAGGCTTTCCGGTTGGTTGAGTTCTCGAGCAGCAGTCTCTTGAACCCGAGGATGGCGGCAGAGGTGTTCTGCTTGGTTGCTGGGGTAAAGATGTTGACCTGTAGAGTTTGTCCATTTCATAGTAGTCGTGGAATCCTGGCTTCTTCGAGAATTGCGGCGAATTTGTCAAGCACTTATTTTTTGATCCCGCAATTGAAGTTAGATCGTAGCCATTTCCAAGAGTTGATACTCGCCAGTTAGCAAACAAAAATCACCACGCACCTCGTACTTCTCACTGCTGGCAAGTTGTTGTGAAGAGCACGGCGCTTATTACGTCAGCTTGTCGTCATAGTACGAGTCACGACGTAGGTACGAATAAATAAGTATCCTGATACTATCATACTATATCATAGTATCGATACGTACAGTTCAAAGTTCAAATTATTCAGGTAACGCTTTCGGTCATTATTTGCACAGTTGACAGTTGACAACAGTGAGCTTTAAATACGCGACTGTAAGCAAACTAACAACCAAAATACGAGCAGAAACCACAAGGACCACACAGTGGAAAAAGTTTGTGTTTCGTTCGTCGCATCAGCCCATTTACTAACATTACCTGGTCGAGGAATATACTTTAGCATGCATACGCGAAACACTTCGTTTGTTCCCTCCGCGCCTCGCACGCAAAAAGTTGTGCGTAAAGACACCGTCCTACCGAACACTTATTTCATCCCTGGATCGGAGATGCGCATTCCGAAGGGGCGTCGTTTGCATGTATGTATGGGCCAGCTTCTGTCAGCATATTGAACATCGTAAAACTCTGTTGAATGTTGAGCACATGCTCGTTGGCGTGAAAAAATCTGGTAGTACCGTTGTAATCCGTTTCACGTGTCTCGATGACAGCGTCCACAACGGGCTCGCCATCTGTTGTCAACACCCGACCCCCTTGACGTAAATCTGCCGCCAATCGTCTTGTGATGTAGTTGATCCGCCTCTGTGCTCAACTAGGAATATGTTAAAGATCAGTCACGATCAATGTACCCGAGGACTTATTGTCCTCGGTATCATCAGTGAGGAAAGGGCCCATCGTGCTCTGTCGCATCCCCCTCGACGGGGTTGTTGAGAGCATCGACCAAAGCGGAAACTTACTTTCAAGACGTCGGACCAAAGGATCTTCTCCTGGTGCAAAGGCGTGCTCTGGCCCGTCCGAGTCAGGAACTGTATGGTAGTCTGCGGAAAGGTTGTGTGATGATTAGGCGCTGATGCATGAATTTGGGAAGGTACGACGGACTGTGTCTCCTTGACGAATGAACGTGTCGGCGCGAGCACGTAGCACACCTATATTCTCTTCCGTAGCTGTGCGCATCACCGTCGATGCAGATTATAATGACTAGTAAATAGCCGAGTGCAAACCCTTGATTGCCCCTTCCATGGTCGTCAAGATGTCTTTCAGCTTCCGCGTCGTCGTCGTCGTCGTCTGGAGCGAAGCGCCACGCTCCAGGTCATCCTCGGGTTCGCCACGTTTTCATAGTAAAATAATCACCGATCGCAAGTTTTTCAACGTGTTCCTTGCCCTGTCACACGATTAGAACAGGTCGGTCGATGCCTTCGTCCACAACGACTTACATTGAAATGCGTGAGCGTTTTCTTCTGCAACACGAGCCGCTGCGCCTCATCGGGACGCGAGGACGCCAGCACGCCATACGCTTTTTCACTTGAGGGACGTAGAACAACCCCTGGATGATACTTCCAGCATGCATCATCGTATGCATCGAGGGACGCAACACGACGGGGCTGACAACACCGGGTGTTCAGCAAGAAATCCCACAAACACACTGACTCTGAAGCACTGACCATCCATCCCTCCGTAGCTGCTGCTCGACAGGGAACGGCTCCAGCGCGCCCGTATCGCCCATCGTCTCCAAGCTCGCCTCAATGGCACGATTCAAGTTTTGCAGATAATCGGCGTCGTTGTTCTCGTTTTGCTACGCACAAACCCAACCGTCAATGACGCCATTCGATACACAACACATAGAATAAGACTCACATTCGACGGGACCATCGCCACTCGGATCAGGCGGGCGCTCGCTCGGACCAAACACCGGCCCCTCAGACTGCCCGCCCCCTGCTGGCCCTGCTGCGTCTGACTCGCAGGGATCTGACTCAACAGAATCTGCTGGGACTGCGATGACTCTGGCATCAGTATCTGCGCTCACAACGGCGGGTACGTCTGTTGCTGCCAACCACCAGCCCGGGCATGATGTATCACATTCGTCGACTCTTGTATCGCCCACTGCAGATCCTGATCGCCCTCGTCAAACGTCAGATCGGTCGGTCGAGCAATGATAGAGATCGAGCTTGTACGATTCCAACAGTGAATGGATCGAATGTAGATAGTGCGAAGGACTTGCGCGTGGTGAAGTGGACCCGATATAGTGTGCACGGTAGGGCAAACTTGGGTGCGTGAATGGAGGCCCTTGTAAAATTACACTGTTTCCATCTCAAACCAACCACACGACTGGAAAGTATCGACTCACCAAAAACAAAATTCTCTACTATGTTGAGGGCTACCATACCGCCCGGAGTAAACTCGGATTGA
>JBBPPY010000609.1:0-18989 GCA_038092195.1 Leccinum barrowsii
AGAGCCGACTCTGGCGACTGCCATCAGAAGGCTCCCTCTGGCTTCGGCTCTGGCTTTGGCGAGACTGGCCCCTCTTGGGTTCCCCAGCAGCGCACCGCCCACCAAAATGATGTTGAAAATGTGCAGACAGATAGAATATACTCCTCCTTTCCCCCCTCTGAGGCTTAGTGCAGAGTTGATTGAGGCCGTGGGGACTCTGCAAATGGTTTTTGAAAAAGGCACGGTCTAGCCAATCCGGACACCGAGGGAAGGTTGACGAGCCAGGACGCATGCATGTGCAATATTAGATGTTACCGTTCCTAGAATTTACAACTAGACAGGTTGCGAGATAAATTCAGTAGTGAGATGCATACAATCTTGGGTTATAATTCATAATGGTGGAATATCGATATTTCCCACTATGCTTCCAATGTGTATATGTCTGCGACATGCATCATGAAGTTCATCACCGCCGTCGCAGATCCGGAGCCCCAGCATTTCACAAGCGGGGTAGCGACCAGCGAGAGAGCGTCCCCGCTACTCTTGCCGTCAGTCGAGTACGAGGTTACCGTTTACCAGCAGTTGTAAGATCATCCTCGCGTTCCTGCGAGCCAGTTGTCCCATTGCCCCGCTGCCCCGACTTCGGGGAGGAGTCGAGTCCAGGTGCAACATATTCTTGGTCGGAGTCTCTCTGCAACGCCGCATCTTCTTCTAGTGGGATTTCACTCTCGGAAGCAACAACAGTCTGGCGCCGTCTTTGCACCTCCAGACGTCCCTCCACGTCTTCGGGACTCGAGGGACTTGATGGAGAGGGTAATGAAGGCGTTGATTGTAGTACTTCTTCCATCCTCGACCTTTCCTTGTCTGAAGCGGTGCGCCTTAAGGTACCCACGCTGCCCGCCGCTTTCACGCGCACAACTCTCGCGCCCGTTCCGATACGCTTCTCAGTATGACGAGAACTTGGTAGAGGAAGTTTGCGGTCACAAAGGTACGCTTCGTTCGTCTATCGTTGTCTCATCTCACTTTACCTGAGCGATCGTATATACGCGTGCCCCGCCGTCTTTCGATTCGCACTACTTTTCATTCCACCCTCCCCCATCTCGTCACCGACACCTTCGCCGTGCCCAGCACCCGCACAGTCTTCGCTCTCCCTCGATTATGAAAATAAATCTCGCCCCCGTTCCGTTCCGCTTCCCACTACTACGGCGAGAACTCGGTAAAGGAATCCTTGGGTCACAAAGGTATGCGACTTTCGACTTTCGACTCTCGTTCCGACGCGTGCAAAAACACCAACTGCACGCCCTTCGAGCTGCTTGTCTGATGTTTTCCCCCACAGCATGAGTCGTGCTAGCAAAAAACATTCGACGTCGGTGATAACGTCAGCTTCGAATCCCTTGGTTGTGATGGCACCCTGCGGTACATTGTGGAATTTAACGGCAAGCCCGGCCTCTGGGCTGGTGTAGAGCTCGGTGGGGGGTTTCCGGTAAGAACGATGGGTAACGGGTGAGTCTAATGGTATCTCACAAACGAACGCGATCCTACTACGTCTGACTTTACCTCAGTGATCGTATATACGTGTGCCCCGCCGTCTTTCGTGGCCCGCTACTTTGTATACCGCCCTCCGCCCATCTCGTCACCAACACCCTCGCCGTCTCCAACACCCAAACAGTCTTGGCTCTCCCGCACACAACTCTCGCGCCGGTTCCGTTACGCTTCTCAGTACGACGAGAACTTGGTAGAGGAAGTCTGCGGTCACAAAGGTAGGCGTCTGTCGTCTGTCGTTGTCTCATCTGACCGTCCTTCAGCGATCGTATATACGTGTGTCCCACCTTCTTTCGAGGCACGCTACTTTGTATTACGCCCTCCGCCTATCCCGTCAACAACACCTTCGCCGTGTTCCAGCACCCGCACAATCTTGGCTCTCCCTCGCTTTCACGCACACGACTCTCCCAAAACGTAATGTGTTATCACAAATCGATCCGGTCCTTGTATGCGCTCGTCGCTGCCTTGGATCTCGCCCTCTCTTCGCCGGTCTCATCATCCCCGAACCGAGCCCGCGCAGGAGGTGGAGCTCGAGAAGTACCAACACAACGTGTTATAACAAATCGATCCCGTGCTTGTATCCACTGGTCGCTGCCTCGGATCTCGCCCTCCATTATTCACACAAGTCTCGCTCCGGTTCCGTTCCGGTTCCCCCTCGTCCACCTCCCAGGGCTCCATTCTCCGAATCTCCCAGCAAATATTTCGCACCCTCTTCTCTAACGAGCTCGAATATCCATATACCGGACAGGTCGGAGGGGCTTTCGAATTCCTCTTTGATACTTCCGAATCACGCGATCTCGTCGTCGACGCCGAGGAAAACCGTGTGGAGTGTGGACACAATGCGCATGGACCTCGTTTAGTACATGTAGTGTTTTCGTCTCTACTCAGACATTCGCATTTCCCTCACCGGCACACTCTCTTCGTCAAATCCACAGCATACCACCGCAATCTTCTCTTCTGATTGCTTCATTCGTGTCTCTTGTTCCCCCTACTTTCGAGCCAAACTTCTCACTTGGGGTCCCAAGGCACCCATCGCTGCCGGATCTTCCCCCCTCCACCCCAGGTGAACCGCCAAACCGCTACCCTCAAGAACAACTTCGACGTCGTATATCAGGTATTTATGACGTTGTTCTACACGCCCTCGGTTCCGTTCGGTTAAATTCGAATAGCTCCTCGAAGAAGTGCCGGATTCTTCTGGATATTTTCTCATGACCTCTCCGAATGCGCTACGTGAGTATGTCTTCCGTCCTTCCGTTACTTCCGTCCTCTCCATTGGCATGCTTTTGGTGTCGCTCCCGACGGCCGCGCCGTCTGGCCCAAATCGACCCAGAGGGCGTGTGGAAACCGCTTGGAAACTTTGCCAACAATTGAAACTACTGCCATATAGGTTCCACTGTCCACTGTCCATTGCCTCGGCTGATGCCTTTGCATCACCCATTCCATGGCGAAAGCTTGATCTGAACCGGCACGCTCACGACGACGAGATATGTCCGAGGAAATGGGAGCCATTGTCTGGCGGCGAGTCGTGCTGTCACGGACGGTCGATCGGTGATTCGGGAAATGATTTCCCATACTTTGCCAACAACGGGGCTACGCTCGCGAGCAATTCTAGGTTGACCGGTACGCAGCGTCAGGTTCTCTATATCAGCAGGGCTGAAAACCTTACTTGAACTTTTGGAATCCAAAGGTCATGACCGAGTGTGCGTTTCACCCCTGTGTAGAACTCCCTTCGTATAGTTTCCAAGTTCGGTTGTCGGGCGAGGCGTACAAAATGTACCAGAACGTGCGGACAGAGTTGACAGGGTAGGCTGGGTCATGGAGGCCCCAAAGAGGGGAATGAGTGAACGTTATGCTGCAACCGTCTGTCAGGTGCGTCCGCTACCACATCAACTTTGTAGCCGATCTTGATTAGTTCGTCGTTGCTACCATAGACACTCGTGTCTAGCAAATTGCTTCGCCCGCATCTTACAGAAACGGACTCAACCATGCTCTCGCAGACTTTGCAGATCCATACGCAGGTGGAAGAGGCTCGTGTCGTTTTGCTAAGGTAAGCTCGAGGGATGGTTGATCAAAGAGATCTCGCAAGCTAAGCCTGTTCTCCCAAAGCCTTATCACCTCGTGTGCCCGTTGGCGTTTTTCTGTTGGTTTGATTTAACTTGCCTGCCATCAATCTTTCCAGACATCACAGTTCCCGTCGAAGATATCATCTTTCCCTCCGGAATCCTCATCTATATCGCGCCCTCCGCCCATCCTTGATTCGAGGGTCCTGCGACGCAGACCCGGACACTCTCTCAGTTCATTCGCAAGTTCAGGGGGGTCGATTCGAAGTGTTGCGCGGAGTGCAGCCATCCTCACTCCGACGGGTTCCACGAGAGCCCACAATCTACCGCACAGCGTCTCACACGAATGACAGGCCCGACTCTGAGCTTACACCTGATTGCGCGAGCATCATGGGTGTACGATCCGGTACAACAGAAAAGGCCCGTGCTCACGGTCATGTCGTGGGACATCGGAAGTCGCCATCGGCGAACACGGCTTCTACACGTTCAGCCAGTGCAAATGGTCGAGAATCGCGTATAAACGAAAGGGAGAAGGGGACGACGGGGACGGTGCTTCAACCCAAACCCCCCTCCAATTACGACCTAGTGCTCTGTCTCCCGGTATTTCCGTTCGACCCCGACACCCCGCCACCATGCATTCCTCGCACCATCCGTCCCATCATACTAATGGTCCATCTGGATCCACTCTTTGTATCTCTTCGTCTACACCCCGTCCAAACTCCACACCTTCCTCCGCGACGTCCGATACTACTTTCCGCAACGCACGATCTGAACTCACGCCCCCACTTCAGCTGGTTCTGGCTGCGCTCGATTCCGCAAAATTTCTGGTGGGTCCACAGTCTGAACCGTCGGCATACGAACCGTCGGATCGTCTGCCAAAAAGAGCACGACAACGAATGCAGGGGGGGTCAGGACCAGGAGGTGTGTCAATGATCCGCAGCCACGTTGCATTAGGTGTTTCAGTTGCCTCCACGGCGTGTGCGAAATCACGACAAGGATGCCGCAAAAACCATCCCCGCTTCGACGAAGAAACGGTCGCTGTCTGCAGGTCGCACGACGCACATAAGAGGTCGTGGGGAAAGAATGTTGCCGAAAAGAATAGAAGTCAGAAGTCATCTCCTTCCCCATCCCCACACATAGGAACAGGTACCAAAGACGGACACCGACAAGGAAAACGCACCCAAAGTTTGTTCCGCCAGTTTATTTACCGGAGGCCGATGGCGACACGGAAACAAATCTGCACACGGTCTACATTGCACCAGAGACATCGGAGCAAGGATACGATCCTGTCGTTACTCCCCCTCCCGGTGAATCGGATTTGATAGAGGACGTCCTCACTGGACGGGAAAGTAGTTAAACGATCACGGCTGCTACGCAATTCCCCGATAAGTCTACGCCCGAGCTTGCTCTCACGGAATCGACCCTCGCGTCCGCAGCACCTCCAAGGCAACGCTCGACTCATCGGTATTGCGTCATCTCCTCTAAGCGGAAGCGATTCCGTGCTTTTTCCAGATACATTGGGGAAGTTGCTTGGAAGACATGCGCCGGACCGCGGAGTTTTCTCCTTATGAAAGACACGATCTATACTCGCATCCAACGACAATAGAAAGATAACAAAACGCACTTGCAAGTCCAAGAACCACGCAGAAACCAACTGCCGGATGAATGCGTTCTTGGAATCTCCTAGCAAAGCACCTCCATCAATGTCAAACGTGAGACCGATTACACTTGAAGGCACGGAAACAAAAGGAAACAAACGCACCTGTTTCTGCGGTTCAAACGTCCACGAACTCTCATGCTCTCATGCTCCCGGCAGACCTAACGCTGGGGCCAGCGCTCGGGATCGTCCCCGTCGCGCTGTCGCTCAGGTAGAGCTCTATTCGAACGTTCTCCGTGATCTTCATCGTCCACGAGCTAAAGGTGATTGTAAAATTGCCTAGAAACACGGCAATGATTGAGCTTGATCGGAATTCGCGACTTCCCTGTCGCGTTACTTGACATCATTTCCCCCTAGAAAATGGGTGAAGTCGGGGACTTGGCGTATGTACGATAATATATCCTCTTGCCACTTATGGACATGTTCAAGTTGTGTGACCTAAGTTCTAAACGTGGAAGCGTTTCAGGCCTGGATTGGCAGGACCCAGGTTTCGCATGCGATTTGTGGGTTCCTTCACCTATAACTCGTCGTCCACTCCATCATCACAACTTGCATTTCTGGTTTATGATTCTGTTCGTACTTTGGTCTTGGGGGCGTATCGGTACGTGATTCCGACATTCACAATGGAGGGCGTGCCAATCCATGGCGTACCGGCCCATCTACTTTTGTCCCCATTGCAGACTCCCCCAGCGCCCTACCTGCAAGAACACGCCACGGTGGCCGCGCTCTTACGCGCGCTTGTGCTGCGGTCCATCCAGTTTGGACGCCCGTATTATCCGGAATTCAAGGCAGAGTCAGAGGTCGCTTATCGAGTCTCCGCAGGACGTCGGGTTCCCGTTCGTAGGCAAGAGCAAGGACATGATCGAAATCTCGGTGATGGGTCAGCCGATGAAGACGCTCGAGTTCTCGTGCGCGCGCAGGACGGACGGATCGTGTGTGTGGCAGCGGACGTGCGTACTCTCCTTTTCTTCAAGTTGTTGCGCTTGATCCCCAATCTTCCGCAGTCCCAGCCACAGACGATCGTGTTCGACGTGTCTCAGTCACCGATGAGATCCAAGCGGCTAAGGAAGCAGTTCAGTCGACCGCCATCACGCTCGTCAAGCAAGATCCCTGGAACCACCATCGGCGGACGAGGCCCATGCTACCTGCGTCGCCGTTGGCGGGGTGCTACCGGGTGAACTCGGGCTCGTCGCATTTTCCGTTCATTCCATCAGCGTCGACCTTCTAGCACTCAAAGGATGGTACGAGAGCACGCTCGTCGGTGCCATTGCCAATTCCCTCCCTATATGCAACCCCAGGTCCCACTTTCGGTACCTCTTGACGTCAAAGCGGCTCAACAGATCCCCAGGCTCCTGCTGTTATCAGCGGTTCTGCATTAGTCTCGCAGCGGGTCCCTCCTGTCGTTCGTCCTGGAAGATTGTGGATACCGTTTTTCGAAGATATCAATATCAAATTGGAACTGACTCGTGCGGACTAATCACAAAGGGAACGGACGAGCAACGTGAGTTAGCATTTCCCGGTCATATTTACGTGCATGTATTCTGATACACAGTCTTGCTTGTCAGAGCAACGCTTCGACAAGGTGCGGGCGCAGGAGCAAACAGAGGACATCAATCGGTAGGAGAAGATCCTCAAGCTGATCTCGACGGAGCTCACAAGGGATACCACACGTTGTAGAGATGGCTGTCAAGGCCGAGGTTCAGAACTCGGTTCTTCCTCACGAGGTCCGAGGTCCGGCATGTCATGTCGGACAGGTCTGGCGGAGTGCATACAAAACGTGAGTAGCTTGCTGTGGCAGTGGTCCATCTGACTGACCATGTCGGTCGTCAGAACCTCCCCGTTCGAGATCGAGAAGCTGTTGCTCAGGCTGGACATTTCGAATCACATTGCCAGCGTACTCTGCAAACTTGAACTATCGAGAGATATGTCAAGGACATGAGTTCAAAGATATTTGTGCCCGTCTACTCAGCAGACTTCGTTTCGGCCATACACCAAGCCATTTCACGCGAGATGAGGCTGGAATATTGAACGTGAAGAAGGATTTGATGACGTGGCGAACGGAGGCAGCACGGACCCAAGGCGGAATCGACACTCGCGTCCGCAGCACCTCTATCCATTGAAGGGTCATCGATGTCCTTCGCAGCCACCTCAAAACACTCCCGCGTTATTAGGGCGAAGATAGGGTATGTCGCCGAAGAGACTGCGGTTGGTGTGCCTCCGTCTACTATTCTTTTTACGTTATCTAACTACGTACAATGTTTGTTTTTGCCTAAACGAGTCGTAAAGCAGTCATTTATAAGCTCCGTTACGCGGTTCTCTTTTCCGTCGTCGCTCTATCATGGCCCGGGTGAGAGGCACTATGAAACGCTTACCACCTTCCGATGATGATGAAGATGACACGTCTTCCAAGAAGGTGAAGACTATTAACTTGGCACGTCGGAGCGAGCGATCTCACAAGGGCACGGGAGGTGCAGCGGACCAGCTCAAGAAAGTCGGTGATGCCGTTCTGAAGCCCTCAAAGAAGTCCAGACCAGACCGGCTCGCCGCCTTTGGGGAAGCCTTGAATCCGATGGCGCCACCCGCAGCAAATGGAGTAAGTGGCGGCTTTCATAGCACTACATTGACCTTCTTAATGACGACGGTAGTCCCGAAACCGTGACCAGCGAAACCGTGACCAGCTACCGCCGAGTCAACCTTCACGTGCCGTTGTTCCCAACGTGGCCAAGCCAGGAGAGAGGTTCGGGTTCAGGCGGCCAGTGGTAAGCTTATTCTTATTTTATATCCATTAGCAGCTGCTTACTAAAGGACTTGTATACATAGCAAACGGACGACGACTTATCTTCTGATCACGAGGATGAAATCGTGATTCCCAGTTACGCGAAAGGCTTGAAGATTATCGCTGACGAGCGAGAACGGGTGCGGCAGGCGAAGCTCAAGGCAAGCAAGATCTCTCGCAAGGATACGGAGAATTTTCGCCGCGCTGATGGAGAATGCCTCCCTGGTGACGAAGAGGGTAATGAACTGAGCGAGGAATTACCTGAAGATCCAGAACCTTTTAATGATGAACCATCAAAGAAAGCCACGAGTGAGATCGACGAGGAGGAAGTGCCAGGTGACATGGTAAGCCTAGAACGCCTTCTTCGTTTCAATACTGATTAGAGTATAGGATGTAGGAAACGATCAACCTGAGGATGAAGAACGGCCGCAAAGGCACCGGGTGGAAAATGAGGTCAGTCCTATCGATTGTCCTCAGATTGCTGTTATCGATGTACTGCTATAGGATACCAATGTACTCGAAGACCACTATTCGAGGAACCGCCGCCCTCAACCTCCGTCGCCGACAAGACTACGGGGTTTACAGCCGCGAGTAGTACCGAATCAGCGGGCTCGGAGTGTGGCTGCATCCGACGGCGATGACGATGTCGACGATCAGCCCCCTCGACGCAAACGAAACTCAGGGGCCCCGAAGGAGGATCGCTGTAAAGACCCCACTCAGTTGGGGTTCTATCCCGCCAAGTGGAAAGATCTCCTCGAAGAATGCAAGGTCGAGACTCGTACTTACGCCGCTATTCGTGATCCTTGGCCGCACAGCAAATTTGCGATGAATGGTTTCATTTCGGATGCCCTCGATATGACAATGAGCAGGTGGCGGCGCGAAATGCGGACCGTCGAGCCAAAGTACTACCCTAGGTACCGCAGATACATGTGCAAGCTAGTTTGTATCCCGGCGCCGATTACTCGTACGTTTCGTTGACTTCTCGTTTCAGCTATTCGAGGACCTTGCCTCGTGGCGCGGCGAGTTCAAGAAGGCGGCAGCGAGCTTGGTTCGTGCTCGTTATGACATCTTTCCGCCTTTGGGGACTCGTCTTTCGAAGGCCGAGACTCGTCAACACGTGAAGCGCGCGGCTGAAGCTTTGATCAAGCAGTCTGCGTTTGCTCATGGTGGAAAGGACAACGAGGTACTTTTCTATTTGCTGCAATCTGACTGGGAATACATTTTTGAGGTATGCTCTTCAGGGACATACCAACAACTTTGGAAATACAACGATCCGCGAGCTTATCCACGTGTTCTTTTTTAGTCGCGATAACCGCATCGGGAATCTTCGTCCCGCTGAATTTGGCACGCGCATTCCAAATAACACACTCACGTTTGCCGTCACTGCTGTGAGTATTATGCTCAAATCTTATACTATTTTGACTCCATTCCGTTGATAGATTCGATGCATACTTGACGGTTACATGTTGAATGGCAAGGCGAAGTTTCCATATTTCAGTGGTGAAAGTTACCGTTCCAAATGGCGCAAGTATAACGAGCTGATTGCACAGCTTGAGGCAAACGATCTTCATCGTCGGAAGCTTGAGAAAATGTGTTGCGAGATCGCACGCACTGGCATGTAAGTTTTATTTCTATCTGGTACATTCCTGGAACAAATATCATTCCATCCTCGTCAGTGCTGGTAGCGGCGGGGTCGGTGTTGATTCGGATGGGAATACCAGTAATGACGAGGACTATGGTGTTTGTATTGACTAGGCCGTTTTTGTTACCAAGATTGATCGCTGGTTGAATCTAACCTTGCTGATCACAATATCGCACGCCGGGCCTGCCGTTTCCACAATAAGTTATGGGGGCCACGTTTGTGCAGTGGGTTCACGCCCCCGTGGTTGGCTCTACGCACCAAGACTGTGGACAAGCGACAGGATCCCTCTACATATTCACCGAGACAGCCGAGTACATCAAGCACAGCATCAGGCTTATCAAGGGGATGCAAAGTTGCTCCGCTTATTGACTGGCCTCTGCGAGATCGATAAGGAGGATAACCTACGCAATGCTACTATCAGTGCTCGTGCGCAGTCGTTAAGGACTAAGGGGTTGGCCCGGGCTGTTTCAATGACTTAATCGGTGAGTCTAGGATCTTATCCGTGGACGCGATGACAATGCACCGCACCCCAAGGAAAATCGTTGAATATGATTGGCCGCGTGCTCAAGGATGTACAAGATGCGGTCATGCATTCACCGGCAGGCCTACGTCAAAGACTGGTCTTTGTTTTCTTTTTTTTTCTTTTGTGCGTAGTCGTCGAGGACTGAAGGGTTGGCACCTTTCCCTAAGCTGTTTCAATGGCTTGATAGGTGAGTCTAGGGTCATATTCGTGGATGCGACGATAATGCACCGTATCCAGGGCAAAATGAAACGAGTATGAGCAGCCGCATGATCAAGGACGGCCCGGTCGCGTACAAGATGCGGCAGCTCCTCGGCCCAACAGTACGTCTCCCCACTACTTCCCTTGGTCTGGCGCTCATCCATTCCAGGCCGAAGATCTGAACCTTGACAACTTTGAACAGGTAGATCTCACAGGGTACGGTCTCCCCACTATACCCATAATCTTCCACAGAAGTGCATCATCAATCGTATATCTTAATCTGTCTCGAAATCCCATGGTGGAGATACCCCTCGACTTAATGCAATCCTGTACCATCTTACGCGAACTCCGCCTCTCGAACAATGGCCACGAAGAAAGTACCACAAAGCGTTCGACACTCCGCAAGTTTACACCGTCTCGATCTCTCTTGTAACCGTATAGTAGACCTTGATGATGCCGCACTCGACCGCATACCTGAATTGAGCATCCTCAAACTGCAAAATAATCGCATGGAGTTGCTTCCCTGGTATTTCCCCCGCCTACGGAGGCCCAAGGCTTTGGACATATCCAACAATAAATTTAGCAAGTTCCCTTTGGTCATCTGTGAGATGCCCGCCCTTTTAGACCTCGACATATCTTTTAATATGATCACAGAACTTCCAGAGGACATTGGCAAACTGACTGCCCTCGAGCAGCTCGATTTCGTCGGTAACCAGGTAACTAAACTCCCCAAACAGTATAGTCAACTTGCCAACCTCCAAGTCCTCGACTGTCGCCAAAATAGCATCTCTGACCTCTCCATTGCGCGTACAATTCCCCGATTGGAGAAACTCTTGGCAGATCACAATGCACTGCATGCACTCGATCTCTCTCACGGAATACTTGGTACGACCACCATCGACGTCTCGTTCAACGACATCACACTCCTTAAACTCGTGCCGTCTACACAAACGCCGTTTGTTCTCACTCCCCTCCATGTCTCTCACACGAAACTCTCCTGTCTCGGCGACGACTTTGCATTAGCACATCTCACTGCGCTCCAACACCTCAAACTCGACCACAACCTATTCTGCACGCTTCCCGATTGCCTCGGAGAACTCAGTCACCTCATCACGCTTTCTTGCTCTGACAACCATCTCGATGCTCTCCCCGATACCATTGGCTCTCTTCAACGGCTCGAAACCCTTGACGCACATAATAACAGTCTAAAGGAGCTGCCCACCGCCCTCTGGAGTTGCTCCTCGTTAATCCTGATCAACGTGACGTCGAACCTGATCGAGACGTGGCACGATCCACCAGATACGTCCTTGCTCACTCCCCCGACGCCACCTGGGCCACGGTCGCATCTTCAGATCTCGAGAAAAGCATCGAATGTGACGGTATGCACCACTTCAGCCCGCCCGTCTCCTCCACTCGCATATTCGCTCGAAAAACTGTACGTGGGCGAGAACCGTCTCACGGACGAATGCCTCGCGCCGTTCACGATCCTGAAGGAACTCCAGGTGCTCAACCTCTCATTCAACGAAATCCAAGAACTGACCTCATCTTTCCTGCGCAATCTCACCAAACTCGAGGAGCTCTATCTGAGCGGTAACCATCTGACGAGCATACCGACCAAGGACTTGTTCAGGTTGACGAGGTTGAGCGTCTTGTTCCTCAATGGAAACAAATTGCAGACCCTGCCCCAAGAGTTGGGCAAGGTACAACGTTTGACGGTGATCGACGCGGGAAGTATTGTCCTGAGATACAACATAAACAATTGGGAATTCGATTGGAATTGGTATATTCACTTTCCTTTCTCGCGGGAACGTTTGAGTGATGCCCTCGTGCAACAGGAATTTCAATCCGAATCAATCTGTCGGGGAACAAGAGACTCGAGATCAAGCCTGAACACCCCAGTGCAAGAAATCGGTCAGAAAAATCGGAGGGAATTCGTGGTCTCCTCGCCGACTTTTCCGAATTGACATCGTTGCGCGTCCTCGGTCTGATGGACGTCACCACCACCTTCTTGCCCAACATCCCCGAGGAAACCGAAGACCGGCGCGTCCGAACCCCTCTGTCAGAGGTTAATAAGATGTCTTATGGCATCGCAGACAATCTCGGGAGTACCGGCTATATGACCATGTTCGATCTCGTCCAGCCCGAGTTCCGCGGGCACAAGCGAGGACCAGGCGGTGTTCGCCATGTTTGGACGTTCAGACGCGCCGTCGAGCAACAACCACCTGTCCAAGTATCTCCGCGACAATTTTCTGGTGCAGTTCAGCTCGCACTTGGGTCAGATCGATCAAGCGAGGGGCGAGACGGTGTTGGATGCACTCCGTCGGACGTATTTGCGGCTCAACAAGCAGCTGCATGACACGCTATACGCTGGGAATACGTCTAGTCGAAAGGTGTCCTAGGTGAGCGCGTCGACGGTGAGTCGGCGCGACCTCGGTCGAGGCCTCGTAGCCAGCTGTGGGAAGCCAATGCCGACCGCGATGCGACTCCTCCGTCGACACTTGCGTATATGCGGTGGGTACGTCGTCAAGACGCATTCATGTGTTCGTTCCGACGACGCTAGCCGCGCTGTGGTGCCAGTGGTCGTTGACGGTGCAGATCCAGCTCATGCACGAGCCGTGGCCGCTGGAGATCCTCGAGTGCGGGAGAGAGGTATGCCAGTGGGACGACCAGGGCAACCGATCGCGCGGGAGCTGTCATTGCGGATGAGCATCCACTGCGGTGCGTCATGGTCATCCGTGCGGCGCGCATCTCGGGGTGCGCAAATGGGGCCACGCATTCACCGGCAGTGCCTACGTCGAAGACTGGTCCGTGTTTTGTTTTTGTTTTGTTTTTGTTTTTTTTCACCTTCGTTTGGTGACCTCTACACACTGTCCACAGGTGGGGCCCGCTAACGGGCTGCGGAAAGGCGTTGGACGACCCGCTCCTTCATCTTTTGCGCCAACATACTCAGATCTCCGCACGGCGCTGCATCATACTTAAGCCAACATAGACTCCATGCGGCCCGGTTCGTCCATCCGTGACGACGTTTGCGTCTCACCTCCGACATTGACTGACCCCAAATTAGATTCCACAAACTCGTACTCGACCACCTTGGCGTATCCAGCTACCGGCGGTTCGTCGCCCACAAATCAACATGCCACTTCAATGGTGACCCAACTTTGAGATGTTCATGGTACATTTTGACTGCCCCACTCACTTGACTTGGTGCCTTGACCTGTGTTTTTCTTCCTCAGGCTGTGCATCTAAACAAGGTGGCAGTCTTGTTGTACAGTGTGATGGATGTATGTCAGGTTTTTGCTGGTGGTCGAGTTTGAGAGGATTGATGCCAGTGGGTATCTTGTGTTGGTATTTTGCTGGGGGTATCTGGGGTATTATGAGGGTGATGATGACAACTCAAGGTGGGTTGTATGAATGGAAGGGGGGTTTAGTAGCCATTGAATGTGCATGAGTGACTTTTCTTGATTGTGTTTTATTTTATTTGTATTTCTGTATTGTGGTTGTAGTGGTTAATTGGATGCTTTGTGCTTTGATCTGATGATGTGAAATAAGAGTGAATTAGTACATAGGTGAATGTCTCAGCAGGCTATGTCAGTATCTGATAGACTCACCCACTGTGACCCACACTCTTGGTTGGATTAATGGTATCAATTCCATCAAAGCTCTGCCAGGGTCTGACAGACCGTGACTCCCACTGGCAAAATACTATGAAAATACTCTGACAAAACTATCATAGCAAATCATTTTCACCAATATTTTGAGACACCCTCACAGTGTATTGATTTTGCCAATACTACAAGACACTATGAGAGTACTGTCAAAGTGCTGTCTAGATGGACCCTCAGTATGAGCACTATGATACTGTCCAGTACTGTCCAGTGCTGGACAGTTGCTCCTTGTTTTGCTGATGCACCGTAAGGCGATCGACGAGATCAACGAGTGGGTGTATGACACCGTGAACAGTATGTGCGTTCTGATTGGGTTGTATTCCTTTACTCACTTTTTGCAGACGGCGTGTACAAGGCTGGCTTCGCAGGATCGCAAGAGGCGTATGAAAAGGCGGTGTGTCCACTCTTTGACAGCCTGGACCGACTCGAAAAGTTGTTGACTGGCAAAGACTATCTCGTCGGCGATACGCTCGCCGAGGCGGAGCTCTGGGTCACGATCGTGAGCTTTTCTCCTTTTATGCGCACAGGCGCAACAATGATAAACCTCCCTCGTTCCGCTCTCCTTTCTAGATCCGTTTCGACCCCGTCTACGTCGGACACTTCAAGTGCAACCTGCACACTATCCGAAACGGTTATCATCCCGCCATCAACACGTGAGGACCCCCCCTGTTGTCTTGCACGAAAACAGAAACTGATGGGCGACGGGCAGGTGGCTTCGCAAGCTGTACTGGAACAACGACGCGTTCAAGTCGTCCACCAACTTTGAGCACATCAAAGTTCACTACTACTGGTCCCAGACCAAGGTGCGGTGTCTCTTTTGGTCGCACGAGCGCGTCCCTCACCTCCCCGATACAGGTCAACCCGACGCGCGTCGTCGCCGTGGGACCGAAGCCTGATATCGAGCCGTTGTAGGGCATCTACGAGTGTGTGAGCGTGTACGAGGCGAGGGTCATGCCATGTACGATTATCATAGCAAAGAGAGCGCACGTAAATCAAGAAAGAAACGATTGTACAATCATCATCATCATCACTTTGCCGAGAACGAAAAAGGGAGCGTCGTTTCCAGAGCATATGTACACACGTACACGTAGGATACAATCTAGAGGACGAGAACGCCGACTGAGGACAAGGAGACAATCGTCAAGATCGTAAACGTCAGAGGGAGAAGGAAAGATGCCCGGGATGCGACCGACCGACCGGCGCCGTTCCCTGTGGCTGCCAGCTACGGTGGGGGGCACTGTGAGCCGAGCTGTGTCTGTGAGTTTGGGAGCGTGGACGATGGTCCGGGCAAAAACGTCGAGACTGACGAAGGCGCGGACGACGATGACGGTGGCGGCGGCAATGGCGAGGGCGGTGGCGAAGGCGAAGAGGAAGGAGTAGAGGTGGGACTCTGGGAAGACGACGTGGGGTCGGAAGGGGAAGAGAAAGAGGTCAACATGGGCACCGGACTTTGAGAAGACGCGGGGGAA
Organism: Leccinum barrowsii; assembly: GCA_038092195.1. Taxonomy (NCBI): domain Eukaryota; kingdom Fungi; phylum Basidiomycota; class Agaricomycetes; order Boletales; family Boletaceae; genus Leccinum; species Leccinum barrowsii. The sequence continues at coordinate 15,512 of JBBPPY010000609.1, forward strand.
GACGAAGGGGAGGACTCAGACGACGAGGAAGGAGACGCAGGAGACAATGTAGGAGAAAACGTGCTAGAAGACAGTGTGAGAGGAGGTGATGCGAGAGAGGACGTGGGAGATATAATGGCATCCGATAGAGACGAGGACGAAGAGGACGAAGAAGGATCAGGGGGTAACGAAGACGAGTCATAGGAAGAAGAGGACAAATCAGACGTGGACGTGGATGTGGAGGAAGAAGTAGGCGAAGTGACAAAAGGAAGAGGGTCCGAGGAGTCATACGTAGACGTAGATGATGTGAATGTAGGTGCAGGGACGCTTGGGGTGACTGACGATGACGTCCCAAAAGGCAAAGGGTCCGAGGAAGAATATGCAGGAACCGCGGGCGTGATAGGCGGCGTCGACCAAGTGGGTGACGATGCGAAAGACGTCAAAGGCGGATCAGAGGACGCTGCACCCCAACATCCTGAACTGCTAAAGGAAACATTTGAAGACGAAGACGAAGCAGAAGCAGAATCAAAGGAGGCAGAGGAATGATGCCAATGTGAGTGGGAGTAGAGGGTCACACACGTGTCGTTGGAGGGATAGTACGCCGTGGACACTGGAGGAACGGACGAGGTTGGCGTGTCAGAATTGGTGTAAGCGGTACTGCTTGACGTCGACGTCGGAAGCGATGGGAATGTGACCACTGGAGAGGACGTCGATGACGTACTCAATCAATCTCATCAGTACCGGTCAGTGAACAAAGTAGAGAGCACCGACTCAGTACAGTCAGACGTGCATGCTATGATTCTTTTTGCATGCGTGACTCGTGCATCACCAACGACGCGACGAGTCGTGCAACTGACGAAAGCGTGTGCAGTGTCATGCGAAGAAACCGCCAAAACCCCATGAAACAGGGTGGAAGGTGTGTTCATAGCATCCCCAACGCAGTCCTCAAACGTTCCGACGTCGTAGCTTCCGGGGGCATCATCTGCACATCCCAAGACGTCGCGGACCGGTGGACATGAAGTTGTGGATGCAACCGCAGAGGGCATACACGCCCTCAAGCAGAATCGATCTTGTGACACGAACTCTGTCAGATCTTGTAAGACTACTATGCAAGTATTGGTGAGGCTTTTTACCGTCCAATCGTGAATTTGTTCGAGCTGACCATGTGCACTCGTGACGACGAGGCCGTGGGAGCGATCCCCACTCGCGCTCGCTGTGCCCCCACTGGCAGAGGGTACGTTATGCGGCTCAAGTTGCCAACGCCTACAATGTCCCGTTGAGACATCAAGTAAGCGCCAACCTTTTTCCGTCTGATTTTGCTTTACCGTTCTTTTAGTGACTCAGCCTGACCGTACGCATACAATGATCTTTTCCAAGATTTCATCGTTGAATTCAAGTACTTTGTCTATAGTGGGCACTCGTCGAACTATGCAGAGACCCGGATGCCCAGAACAAACTACGCGCAGAGCTTTCTGAGATTGACCGAGACCCGACGTGGGAGCAATTAACAAACGGACTTCCGTACCTCGATGCAGTCGTGCATGAGACATTGCGATTGCATCCCTTGCTGGGAGAGACGTCACGCGTAGTATGTGTTTCATGCTCTTTCCCAGACCAGAACCTCACCTTATTCCAACGAGCAGGCCGCAGAGGACGATGTGATTCCTCTTGGCAACCCTATCATTCCGCCATTCTCGTCAACCCTGATCTCTCACCTGTCGGTTCCCAGTGGTACAGTCGTCACGGTTCCGATCGCATGCATCAACCGTTCCAAGGCATTGTGGGGACCTGATGCCAAAGAATTCAAACCATCCCGTTGGATTCGTGAAGATGGCATTCCACAGCAGGCAAAAGAGATACATGGACACAAGCACTTGTTGACGTTTGCCGATGGGCCCAGGACATGTCTGGGAAAGGGGTTTGCTGTTGCTGAACTCAAGGTACGTTTTATCGTTTTATCGTCGGTAAGATCGTGCGAACTGAAATCGATAGGCTGTTCTTTCTACCCTCATTCGCAACTTCGAGTTCGGATTTCGCGATGGGCCCCAACTTACGAAGCTGGACATTGCTGGCGGAATTCTGCCACGTCCAAAGATATTGGGTGAAGAGGGCTCTCGGGTACCTTTACTCGTGAGGAGAGTGGCATGACCTCTTGGAGTCCTCGAATCTCTGCAACGTATGCATCTAGTGTTGAAAAAGTTGCAACGTAACCCCACTCAGACAAACGATAAGATAGTTCCTGCATACGTCCAGGTTATTTGCGATCCGCTAGCAGGAGATAATGCGACGTGGTCCCGCTGACCAAACACGTACCGTGACGCACCCGATCCTATAAATCGCATCTCGGTCGCAAAGGGAACCCACCTGTCTCAGGCTGTTTCCACATCACGTCAATGAATCGTCCGATGGCGCTCTGGAGTCCCGATGCCACTGAAGACATTCGATCCCGATCGTTGGATCAGATCAAACGGGATTCTGAGAAAAGGGGGTTTCAATTGCTGAGTCCAAGCTACATGCTGCATCACCCCGGGCTTGCATACCGGCGTACTATGTGCCATGGCTGATCTTGTGTCTGCAGCCCGGCGGATATTTATATGCTCCCCGGTTGACTCCCCCTCCAGATCGTTCTTTCGGTTCCCGTGATATAATCTAATGTATTTGAGCTTGAACGAACGATGGCAGGGGTTCCGGTAAGGTTCGAGATGGTCACAGGTACTTTACCGAGACCGAGGTGGCTGGCGAGGAGCCTAAAGGCACTGCCATCACGGTGCCATTACATACGTATTCGGTGATTCCAGTGGCCAGTCCGAGTCATACATATCTGCACAAAGCGAGAACAGTAATAAGATATCACGTCTGAGATTGTGTCGTAGCCAGCAAAAAGGAGGACTTTCATCTGCACCACAAATATGATTGTCTTCCTTTCTTTGTACATTTGACACTTACCTGTGCAAGAACCTCCTCTTGTGACAAATGAAGTCCCGAATCGGTGCTCTCCGCCTTGACTGATACACTGCGTTATAGGAATCACAAAGCCGTCACAGAACTCACTCACTCAAGAGACCGATAATGGATTTGTCCTGTTCTTCCTCCTCTATACCCTCTTCCCTTTCCTTTTTTGTTTTCGCAAATAGCTGAGCAGAGATTGCATCCATACTATCATTTAACATCTGTGACAGCCTCGTTCGAGGATTCGGCAGTTTCAAGATCGCGGGGAACAGATGCGCCAAAAGGAAGAGATAGTTGAAAATGGGGGAAGGTTGGGTATTGCTCATTTGTTCGAAAGCGTCGGAAACAACAGATCTTTCGCCTTTGAGAGAACCGAAGTCGTGTGAGAACCCGGAAATGCCAATCGTGTCGAGACTTCAGTTCGTTTCAGACCCAAAACCTCTGGATATCGATGGTGGACGCACGATATATGGTTCATCCTTGTCATATGTATGTTATCGGATCGAGTTTGCGTCAAAAACGATCCCGAAATACCACGTACCATTCCTGA
>JBBPPY010000610.1:0-18956 GCA_038092195.1 Leccinum barrowsii
TTCCTTCGGACGTCGTCGTTGCCGACAACAGTCAGGGGGTCAAGGGACATGGCATCTGGGAAATCATGTCCTGGGCCTCGCCGCGGAAAACCACACGCATCGAAGACGCTGCTTATTGTCTCTTTGGGCTCTTCAATGTCAGCATCCCCATCTTGTATGGCGAAGGCGACAAAGCCTTTCCGAGACTTCTCGAGACAATCGTGGCGAAGCACCCATCATGGGACGTCTTTGCGTGGGCAGGACAGGCGTCCGAGACTCAGCCGGCGTTGCCTCATTCGCCGGAGTGCTATCCGAAGTGGGACAGGGAGATGGCGAGTGGAGAATTGGGGATGAAGGAATTTTCGTTCACGCCGCACTGGTTGCACTTGATGTCGGTGCCACTCATTCCGATGGAGTTTGCAGAAGAGGTGACACAGAGAAACGGGTCCTATACGGCGACGCTGAGGCCACGGACGGATCGCGAGAGGGCGTTGGGCAAGTTCAGCAAGGTCTACGTCGACTGTGGTGAGAGTCGACTGGAGCAGATTCGAGCCGCCAAGGATCTTCATGTGTGCATCCTCAACTATAAGCCAAGCCTACAAAACCGGAAAAGAGGGGAGTTGCAGGTCAGGAGGACGTATGTGTGTTTCCTCCTGCACAGGAAAATCCGCACCCCAAATGGATCGACGTGGCTCAAGTTTGCGACGGGTAATGTTTTGCGGATTGACTGCACGGATGTACCGAAGAGGATGAGCGTAGACGGTACTTGCGAAGAAGAGGAGGGCGTGTTTGATTTGAAGCTGAAGCCAACGCGCATACGAGGGCCTCGAGCACAATCCACGCTCTTGACTTGAGTTCTGCCAGTGGTTTTATGTATTGATTACGTAATTGGTTTTAGTATTTCAATAAGGTTAAATATTTTGGCATAAGTCATGTAAGTAACTCACGAGCCAGTTATACATACCGAATCTGTGTCCCCAACTCGTGATATGGCACGGACCCGCGCATAGTGATGTCCAACGGCGATGAACGCAACGCTTGAGCTTGGTCCAACTCTGATGGAAAGTGACACTCATACTATACCGTACAATAACTTCGGCAGTCATGCTGTTTCGGCACTTTCATAGAATACACAATTATACACACATTTCTCATCATTCAAACCACTACATTAGATCTAATATGTATTCTGAAGGTTTCCGAGCTCAAACAGGAACGGGTTCAAACGAAGCAGAAATGAGGAAGATGTAAAAACAGTTGTAGTCACGCTGAATCGTCACGGTTGCCGCGTAACATGTCTGCCGAAACAGCATGACTGCCGAAGTTATTGTACGGTATAGTATGCTATGAAGAACAAGGCTTTGACAAAGTTGACCAGCACGCTGCGACTTGCGAGAGATTTGGCAAGCGTCGAGCGCGCGTGCTTCCACGCACGGATTTCTCTGTCTGTATAGTACTACGCTTCACATACCGAGTGATTTGCATCTTCTTACTATCAGTGTGACAGGCATCTTGTGCCGAAACGTGTCACGTCGCAGTAGACCGTGTGACCGACCCAAAAGTCTTAGTAGACGACAGTCAGAAAGCGAAAGACTTCCGTACACCCAACACAAACGGATAAAAATGCGCCAACATCATAATTAGGTGGGCTACCTTGTTCTCAACAGCAATAGCTTGTGGTGTTGAAGCAGTAGACAATCTTCACTGGAATTTCTGCATTGCCTGTACACTGAATCCTGATAGTACCAAGGTAGAGGACATGCAAAACCACTCGAGGTTTGACCTAAATGTGCCCATTTTCCCCATTGATTTGAAAACCGCTTACAGTAAACGATAACCATGCCCCTGGCTTCATAATATGCAAATGTTTCCCATACTGACCGGTCTGACCGTCGACAGGATGATGCAGGTACATAGTATCAGACACGTAAAGCAACTTGGTTTTACTTCCAAATTGCAGATCCCATTCTTGTCAGGACCCTTAGTAAGTTATAAAGCAGAGGGGGTTTTCGTCATCAGAGGTGACGCAGTGCCGTACCAAGCTCCAGTCACCCTGACGACGATAGTATTTGAGGAGCGCCTTCGGGTTGATCATTGTACTTCATATCCTCCACACCACACACACTTCCAGGTATGACCGACGACCATTACCCCCAGCAACTCCCCACTTTTCATCGGTTGTGCGTAGACGAGCCCACCATAAATCCACCTACCGAGGTTGCAACAGCTTGGTTCGATGCGTTCTCAGCCGCCGTCGCATCATCGGACATCAATGGGATCCTCGATCTCTTCCTCGATGACGGTTTTTGGAAGGATTCCTTGGCACTGACTTGGGACTTTCGAACTCTGGAAGGATGCAATCAAGAATCTGCTCGACTCCCGTCTCACTCCCACTGGTCTCGTCGACCTGCATCTCAGTCACGAGCCCTTCCGTGCCCCAGAGCTGCAGAAGCCATTCCCCGACCTTGTCTTACTGCGTCTCACCTTTGAGTTCGGAACCAAGGTCGGCAAGGGTACAGCGGTTTGTTATCTAGCACCTAGTTCACTCGGTCCGACGTGGAAGGCTTACATCCTTTACACGTGTTTGCATTCTCTCAACGATTACCCCGAGCAGGTAACTTGGTAGATACTTAAAGTCGATGTCATCCGTGAAACTGATCACAAATACAGATCGGACTTCTCCGCCCGCAAGCTGCCGAACATGGCACTTGGGAAGACAGACGCCGTCGAGAGCTGGATCTTGTTGATGGCGATCCGACGGTGCTCGTGGTCGGCGCGGGCCACACGGGCCTTGGAGTCGCTGCAAGGCTGAAAAATCTTGGAGTCTCCCACCTGGTCATTGAAAAGAAACCTCGGATTGGCGACTGCGTGAGTTGCGCCAAGATTATGACATGCAGCGTTTGTGGATGCTCACCGCACTAGTGGAGGGATCGTTACAAGGCGTTGTGCTTACATGACCCAGTCTGGTCTAGTCACATGCCCTATCTACCGTGAGTCTTGCCAGTGAGACGTGTATATCCTTCTTCACCTCTGATTTCAGATTACCGTCAACCTGGCCTGTTTTCAGTCCAGCCCGAAAGGTACGAACCAGGGGATTATATTCGCTTCTCATCAATTGATGGATATCAGTTCGCTGATTGGTTGGAAGGCTATGCCAATTCTCTCGAGCTCGATGTCTGGACCTCGACCATCGTCACCAAGATGGAGTGGGATAGCAATTTGAAAACGTGGATGGTCGAAATCAGAAGAGGTAGAACAGAAACTCGGGTTCTCAAGGTGAAGCATGTCGTGTTCGCGACCGGGTTCGTAGGTCATCCGAAGCTGCCAGACATCTCAGGCAAGGTAAATTCTACTGGTCAATTACCTGTTTCATAGGCCACTCTGCTTATCATTCTTTCCAGGAGAAGTTTAAGGGAAAAGTGATTCATTCTTCGGAATTTATGTCCGCGTCAAATTACACTGGTAAAAAGGCGATTGTCGTTAGTGCTTGGACTTCTGGTATGAGAGCACCAAACACTGGAGAGTGTTGGCTAATATAGGTCAAAGGTCACGACATTGCACAGGATTTCCTTAACAATGGAGTTGATGTCACACTGTAAGCCGTGGCAAAGTTACTGTGGTGTATGTCATGTTTGTACTGACGTACTCCTTATCCTTAAGTTACCAGCGCTCTTCTACATATATCCTTTCAGCCGAAGGAATCAAGCAGTTATCTGCTCGTGCGTTGCATCGCCTCATTTTCTGATCTGCACTTGTTCACACCCTTGGTTATATAGCATTCTTCAACGAGACTCTGCCTACCGGCGATATCTACAGCAGTTCCATGCCATGGGCTGTAATGAGACGTTTTCAGCACAGGATTGTCGGTCAGTGCCGTGCACTCTGATCGTTTCTGATACATGCAATCACATCATCGATGGGGACATTAAGCTGAAGAGTGGGAGCGCTATTGAGCGCTTCACCGAGAAAGGACTCAAGTTCAAATATGGGACGGAGCTGGAAGCAGGCGTCGTGGGCTTCGTTACTGGGTAAGTGACTCAGGCTTCTCCGCCCTGAGGTCCTGATGCTGAATCTTGTATCGTGCTCTTTCGAGATACGGAGACTCGCGTGACCATATGCGTGAAGTCTGTAGTCCGCAAGACGCTGACAAGGTCAATGAATTGTGGGGCCTACGGAGGAAGGGGAGCTGAAGAGCGTCTGGAGGGACTGTGGACATGAGAACTTGTGGTTTGGCATCGGTGCGTGATCGTACAGCATTCTGCTTCACCTTCATGTTTGATGTGTTGTCCTCTGCCCCAAAACAGGTAACATGGCACTGTCGCGTTTCCACAGTCGCCATCTTGCGTTGCGTGAGTGACTTGTGTTCCCGGGTATGTGTCATCGCTGACAGGGAATACAGAAATCGGGGCCGTGGAGGCTGGGATTTTGCAGAGGTCCGAGGTCAAATTTTGAGAGAAGAACGAGTTCTCTGGTATTGCGTGCGTGTTCATTTGTATGTACGGATATTGCAGATGTTGCATTGAAACTTGAAACGGGATGGCGAGAAACACGGATTCCCTAAGGACAACACCCTGTGAGTCTAAATGCACTGGCTAAATCTTTCGTGTTCCTAGACAAGGGAAATGCAAACCCCAAAAGATCGCAATGTCGGCCGAGGTACTACATAAGACGAGCGGCTGTCTTGTCTGTGGCGCTGCGATAAGCTCAGACAACGGCTTATCCACGCGCATCAAATATTGGCCATTTGCATATCGTCCCATTGTTCACTAGTGCACCTTCCGCCAAGCTCTCGAAGCCGGCATTCCTTTCCGGCGTCGCTTCTCGTGCGACTGTGGGACTTTCGATGTCAAACCAACGAAATAGTCTGCGGGAGATAAGTCGCTCTTACACGCCATATGATCACTCGGACACAATTAGGAACGCGGCGATTACTGTGCTTTTCAGCATAAGATCGTGATGGGGAGTCACATTCTTCTACCATTACGGAAAGGATCAACCCTATTACTGCACTACTAGGCACTGGCATCCGGACATGGGGACGTGTATGAGGACAAGAGGAGCTGATGTTCCTCGAGAAGGTTTTGGCCGCGCCGTCGGAGCCTGAAGGCCTGAAAAGCGGCCCAATCTGCGCCGATCGTTCCTCGAGCCTCACTCGAGCTCATGTGGTCATGACAGTAAGTATTATGAGAACCTCAGGCTCAGATGATCGTGGCGTCGAACGTGCGCGTGAGCACTGAGTTTCAAGTAAAAGGAATTCCCGGATTCTATTTCTATTCGCCGCGACTCGGATCGGGAGGGTATTTGAGGAGAACCTTTGAGCCGATCATTGGCCGTCCTGTCAACCTATTCTCCCCACATCGCACATAGTACCGTAGTATGAGCGACGAACTCCCTCAGCAGCTCCCCACCCTTCAGCGGTTGGGTGTAGACGAGCCCACCGTGACTTCGGCTACAGAAGTTGCAACAGCCTGGTTTGACGCGTTCTCTAGCGCCATCGCATCATCGGACATCAACGGAATCCTTGATCTCTTCCTTGATGACGGTTTTTGGAAGGACTCTTTGGCGCTCACTTGGGACTTTCGAACTCTCGAAGGGAGGGATGCGATCAAGAACCTGCTCGATCATCGTCTCGCTCCCACTGGTCTCATAGATCTCAGTCTCAGCCATGAGCCTTTCCGAGCCCCAGAAGTTCAAAAGATGTTCCCCGATCTGGTCTTGTTGCGTCTCACTTTCGAGTTCGGAACCAAGGTCGGTAAGGGTACGGCCGTGTGCTATCTAGTACCTACGCCAGGTCCGTGGAAGGCGTACATACTCACTACATACTTGCACTCCCTCAACGATTACCCCGAGAAGGTACCCGGGCAGATGTTAGCGTCAATTTGATATTATCAGGCTGATCCCAATTCAGATCGGCCCTCTCCGCCCACAAGCTGCCGAACACGGTACTTGGGAAGATAGACGCCGTCAGGAGGTTGAGCTCGCCAATGGGGATCCGACGGTGCTCGTGGTCGGCGCGGGCCACACCGGTCTTGAAGTCGCTGCAAGGCTGAAATACCTTGGACTTTCCCACCTGGTAGTCGAAAAGAAAGCTCGGATCGGCGATAGTGTGAGTTGAAGCCGACTTTTTCTTCTTTTTTGATGTGCTGAATTGGTGTCAGTGGAGGGATCGCTACAAGGCACTGTGCTTACATGATACCGTTTGGTATAATCAGACTCCGTATTTGCCGTGAGTCTCAGCGGGTTTCAGCTCTTTCAATCAATGAATCACCTCGATTTGCTTTTCTACTAGATTCCCAAGCACTTGGCCCGTATTCAGTCCAGCTCGAAAGGTATGAGCTAGGGTATTTGTTTTTCTTGCATCAGATGACGGATGTCGTTGCTAGCTTGCCGATTGGTTGGAGGGTTACGCCAACTATCTAGAGCTCAACGTATGGACCTCGTCCGTCATCACCAAGACCGAATGGAACGACAACCTGAAAACATGGACGGTGGAAATAAACAGAGGTGGAACGACTCGCATTCTCAAGGTCAAGCACATCGTGTTTGCGACCGGGTTCGCTGGTCATCCAAAGGTACCAGATATCCCCGACAAGGTGAATACTGCTGGCCTGTGACACTACCTCAGAGTTTACCCATCTCCTTTCAGGAAAATTTCAAAGGAGAAGCAATTCACTCTTCGGAGTTCACGTCCGCGGCAAACTACGTTGGCAAAAAGGCAGTTGTCGTTGGTGCTTGTACTTCTGGTATGATGATACATGATAGCAAACCCGAGAGCATCTTCGCTGATACAGATTAAAGCTCACGATATTGCTCAGGACTTCCACAACCATGGAGCCGACATCACATTGTAAGCTCGCGTCGAAGTTCAACCGCGTCCCAGAACGTGTCCGGATTGACATCACATTCCCATAGGTACCAACGTTCGTCTACATATGTCATCTCGGTTCAAGCTATCAAGGAGTTGCTTTCTCGTGCGTCCTTTCGTCCTGTCCTGTGAATACCCCTCGTTTACGGGCCTTGATTCGAAAGCTTTTTTCAACGAGACTGTTCCGACCGAGGTCGGAGATGTCTACAACAACTCTTTTCCGTATTTTGTGATAAGACGTCTTCACCAACGCGTTACATCCTTTTTTGCGCAGACAATTGACAAGTGAGTACGAGTCTCCCCCATCAATTTTTAGATTCATTCCGACGACTTCCTCGCTCCCGAATATAGAGAGCTTTTGGATGGTCTTGCCAAAGCTGGGTTCAAGACTAATTCTGGTCTATACGGGGCAGGTGTTTTCCCCCTTCTTTTCTTGCGTTCGGGAGGATACTACTTTGGTAAGTCTCTCGAACTTGGACATGGCGGTCGAAGCCGTGCAGCTCAGATTCGCTTTGAATAGATGTCGGTACGAGCGCACATATCATCGATGGTAGCATCAAGCTCAAGAGCGGAAGCGCCATCGAGCGCTACACCGAGAAGGGGCTCAAGTTTGAAGACGGGACGGAGCTCGAAGCAGATGTCGTGATCTTTTCCACCGGGTAGGCTGCCTCTACGCTGTTCCCCGCAACGTTATGCGGTCCTCGATGTTGAATCTGACGCATGCATCCTATTGTTTTCTATCGAAGATACGGAGGCGCGCGCGATCACTTGGACGATGTCTGTAGCCCGCAGGACGCCAACCAGGTGAACGAGGTGTGGGGGCTCTCCGAAGAAGGGGAGGTGAACGGTGTCTGGAGGGACTGCGGACACGAAAACTTGTGGTTCGGTATCGGTACGTCCGTCTCCGCGTGCCATCCTCGCAGCTTCAACGTTTGACGTATCATCCCCAACAATACAATGTAAAGGCAACTTGGCGATGTCGCGTTTCCACAGTCGCCACCTCGCGTTGCGTGAGTGCATTTGTGTTGCTGAACTGGGTTATGTCATCGCTGAGCCGGATTGCAGAAATCAAGGCTATCGAAACTGGCATTTTGAAGAGGTCCGAGGTCAAGTTTTGAGAGAAGAACAGACTACCCCGTGCATGAAAACGCCCGATGATTGTACTCATAGAGTTCGCAAATTTCGAATCAGGACTCGGGGAATGCTCTGGGGAAGAAGACCAAGCATGTACGTTAAAAGCTCGGAGGTGGAGCCATCACATAGATACCGTGGCACGAGCAGAGAAGAACAATTAAATATGACATTTTTTGCATGGTATTGTACAATATTCGAGACGATGACGAGTCCAAGAACCTCCAAAATGAATGCTATTAAGATATATTACCATATGTTCCGATACTTATTTTTTAGTGGTATGCTTCTCCTGCACGCTGGCGGGCGACGACAGATGTATCCATGCGAGACACCGCATGACGCCTCTCCGAACACCTCGCATCACCTCCATGACGAAGAACACGACGCAGTGCATCCCATAGACAATGAACTGCAGGCTGACGAGCATGCCAGCGACGAATGACATGACGAGCACCGCAGTCGGCCATGCCGTCCACGCGACCGACAACAGAAAAACCATGAGCGCGACCGCGGACGTGAACATACAAAATGCTGGTATCCGCGCCGAGATGCAGAAGAAGACGTATTTGCCGTAGACATCCAGGGCCATTTTCTGCGAACGAGAGCAAAGAATAGACCATGAGTGTATGAGCAACGTAGGCATAGGCCGCGGCACATATCGATTCAGGAAGAGAGCGCTTACTTGAAATTTGGCCGGGGTGACGTTGCAGTAAGCCAGTAAGAACCAGGCATCGATTGCGAGACCGATTCCGGAAGCGATGCTGCCAATGGCTATGGCTCCCTGGGCGAACCGGCCAACGGTAAACACAGAGGCCGACGAGAATCCGAACACGCCGGCCTCCAACCTGGAAGAAAATTACTGGGTCAATATATGGCTCGTCTTGTACCCAGATCAATTTCATACCCAGCCAAAGCTACGAGCTATCCCAGAACCAACTGAGCAAAATCCTCCGGATATGTCAGATAACATGCTTACCGATCCGCCGACAAACCTCCACTCCGAAGACAACTTATTCAAGACACGCTCGTAGTCTGAATCCACCCTGGCTTCTCTGAGCTCGCGGTAAGGCGAGAACGCATCCACGATGGAGTCGATGGTCGAGGCTCGGGAATCAACGATGATGGCCTCCGTGTACGTCGGCAGCATCGAGGCAGCAAGCCATAATCGACGACCAGAACCCTTGACAATATCAGAATCTTCCTCTTCTTCGTCTGTAAATTGAGCGATGATGATCGGTTCGTTCTTCTGACGCGTGTATAACGGATCCCGTTCGTCCTCGGATCGTGTATGATCGGAATCGGACCAGTAACCGGTATGCACTTTAGGCTCTGGATCGTGCACTGCTTCTGGCCATACAAAACTCGGGGTCTCACTGGATGTCGAAGGCGGCGAACTGGAGTATTCTGACGCAACACGAGTGAGCCAGATAGGTATACCTAAGCCCAAGCAATATCTTACCTTGATCCTCAGAGTCTTCGCTCATAATGTCCGACTTCGTGTCATCTTCAGCGCATATCGTTCGTGCCTTGGATATCTGAGGCAAATCGATCTTCGCGACGAGAAGAACCGGGGAAATTCTTGCTTTGTTGGCTCCGCCACCCTTTTGCCGCGAGACGGAGTTCAGTTTGATCTCTACACCTTTTCCCATGACGACATCAGACGGGACGGTTCTGGACACTCGTTCAGTAAAGTAACCAACTTTTTTGCCTGCACTGCTGCTGAGCCTGGAGACGTGCCAATTCTTGCAGCGTACAACACGCATTCGCCACGAGACTCTTCTTTTTTATCTTCTTCTTGCTTGGCGCCTGGTGGTACACACATATGTCTATTCGCGAGGACGCATGAATGTCCAGGCTGGTGTTATCGATCAAGAAAGAAGAATTCATGGTTAAGAATCTGCGGGGTCCACGGACGACAATCAGGAATGCGCTCGCGCTCACAATTGAAAGCAGTGCTTCAAGTTCGGGTTCTGTCCGTCGCAACCGAGGTTCAGTTCGTGGCATTGATGATCGTCGACGGTCACTGTTACTATTGGCCGCCAGGATCGTCCTGCTCGTAATTGATGTAGCCCATGAGCGCGAACAACTGAAGGGGGTCATTGTGTCATTCGCTGCGTTAGAGAGCATCCTTGGTTTATCGCATACCAGTAAATGTCCAAGGTCTAAAGTCTTTCTGTCAGAGATACGGATACATGTAGTGACGTGGATGGTCGAAACGTACTTGCTTTCTGCAGAATGTATTCCGGACATTTGTAAGTGGTCGGACAGCAACAAAGTAAGTCGGAGAAGATCTGAGTCCGAGCCGTATGTACTGCCACAGTGCCACTATGGCATCACGTAATTTACTGCCACCAACATAAAAAGATGGGCTAAAGATTAAAAGAAAACGATTTGGAGTCGCTAGCGGCTATTCTATTTTGACTGGTATACGGAACTGTCAGGTGAGAGGCATGGGGTCCCTACTGTCGTCGAGCTGAAACGCCGGTAAGTGGTTTTGCAGATTCACCGAGATGAGGCAATTAATGTTCAAATGAGGCGTAGATATTACTAGGCTCTCGTCATGATGGAGGGACAGAACGCCACGTCCATCTGGATTGCGTTGAGCAAGCTAGCGTTGCTCAGATGTGAACCTCAACAGCGTGATCATCTGTCGCGCGCGAGCGTTCAAAAACACCCTCGGTGTGACCACATTCACTCGAAATCGACACGTCTGGATGAGCGCACAGCACGGATGATCATTCTCGCCTATCCAGAAAGTGTGCAACATCACACACATTCCCTATATGCAGATTAGAAGAAGAGGGGCACAAGTGACGGGTCCAGATGAGGATTTGATGAGGGGACACCAGTGGCAGCCTGGACACTAGATATTTATTGATTAATCGATTTAAGAATAGATAGGTATAGCAACGCCGGAAATCCTCCAGTCGAGACTTTCAGTTGGTGTAGTCGTCACTAGTGCTCATTCCTAAACAACCTGGGTGGTCAGGGTGTCTAGAATGTACTAGTTTTTATTCAACACACCTCATGATCTATCGCCGTGAGCATTTTCCTCCGCATTCTCTCGGAATGTTCCTGAAAACATACTTCATGAAAGAGTTATCATAATCATAAAAGCATAGCTACCTGCGTTGTCATGTACAGAGATTTGCTCTCAGCAAGGATCTCTCGAGCGATACGGTGATTGGCGAATAGTTTGAAGGGGTTCAAGTTCTTGGATCTGAGACCTTGCTCAAGCTCTGCTTTCTGCAGCGTTATTCTGATATATGAGATGTAAGTGGATGATATAAGAACTAGCACTTGAAGACATACTGATGAAATCTGGTCCGCGTAGTAGAAATGAAGGAATCTGGCCCTTGTTGCACATCGCCAATGATATCTTCGATCTTGATCATTTCATTTAGAGTTGCTTCTAAAAAGAAACCACTGCGACTGAGGTTGTCACTTTTACCCATAGACAATATTGGCGCAAGGACAGTCGTTCTTTCTATTAGGTTGGCGGGTGGTATGTCGATTTGGGAAGCAACTTGAAAAAGTGAAGAGCTCATAGTCCACAAGATGCTGATGGGAACAAAGACAAGGATCGTTTGGGTGTGGAGAGCATCCGGCCAGAGTTCTCTGAGTTATATACCATCTGGATTCTGGCCAAGCAGGAAACCCAGTGGTGCGACGCGTTGTTAAAGCCTTGTGTACCAAAATTGGAATCCACAAGCAGGTTTGTCAAGGCAATCGTGCTAACAAGTTGAGTGAAGAAAGCAAAACAAAGCCTGCCAAATTGAGTCAAATCCTGACAATACTAAGCGCAAGAGTGAGTTTCGTTCAATGACTCAATGGCTTTTTTTACATGAAAAGTGGTTCAAAGTCTAGGAGCATCGGTCGCCATCTTTATATGTTGTGACCTCCTCGTCGAATTTCGGTCCCAGCGAAGTCGGCGATAACAAAAGTGGACGCATATGCATTCATAATTATCCGCGGCATAAGTACAGTAATATGTAAATTTGACCTCGAACTGTACGGATTTCTTCTAAAGTATTGGAATGTAAGGTGTACGTGAAGGAGAGAGTATCCACAGGAGAGGAAGTCAGCAATTACGACGACGTGCCATTCACACGGATGTCAATGAACCCGGGTCGACAGACTCGACACCAATGATGCTATGTATAGGCCATATCAGCGAGAAACAAGGGGTGACATGCATACAGATGGTTACCATGATCCGCTATTTCCAGAGCCGCCGTTAATGATAGTGAGTCCTGTGCAATTCGTGTCCTTGGTGTTGATACAATTGACTTGAAGATTCAGAGAATTGAAGCTGGAGGCCGAGCCCGGGCTGCTGGGCATGGTAGAAACACTGCTTCGGGTAGATGATAGAGTCTCAGTCTCAGATGTAGACGCTCCTCCATTTTGACTCTCAGAAGAGGCTGTATCGGTGAAGGAGTTTGCGGACGTCAGAAAGGAAACCACATCTCTGATGATGGCGAGTGCCTCCTGGTTAACGGGACCATTCAAGTCCACTGAAACACCCTGGATTTGTTCATCTTTCCCCACAGATTCACCTATGCTGACGACTTAGAAACTCGCAATTCACCGGAGATGAGACATACTTTTAGTCGGTGCAAGTTCCATTGTGGAAGTCGACAATATACCCCTCTTCAAATGCTCAGACTTCGACTGTCGTTGTCAGCTTTTGCCGCATAAAATACTATTGACAAAGGTGTTACCTTGGCTGACTCCAAAAGCTGGAGGGTGTTCGCATTGAATGCTCGTTTCGCACGTTTAGTGTCATTACGCTGCCAAATCTTGACCAACCAATTGCGTTTCTTAAGTAACTCGAGGTCGGCCTTGACATCCATCAGGCTGAAGAAAAGGAAAGTAACCGTGTGAGATTAACCTTGCCAGCGTACTCACTAGTCAAACCGGGCTTTTGTATCACGGAGGAGTTCCTGATGATTTTCATCCATTTTTTTAGACAGACGTCGAATTTGCATCATCTCGTCCAGTGTCATGCGAAGAAACACCTGGCCCGCACGCAATGAACCCTTGGCTATGTACCTTGCGAGAGGGATCGTCGGATCGTAACTTCCAACCGATCCGAGGTTTGACGTTAGGAGTAGCGACTGAGAGGAGTCATTAGACGCCATGGTCAAGGGGGGATACTTTACTGTTAGCAGAGCATTCTGCTGGCTATTAAGCGGAGGAAACTGGCGTGTGGAAAACGTTACTTCTACTAACCCCCTCTTTGATGTTTACCTCCCTGCAGTAACCGAGTACTGGGTCCACGGGGTCCAATATGGATCCTTGTTTTAGCGTATTTGCCCGTCTTAGTTTTACTGCTGGCAGAACCCACCTGAAATTCACACGTTATCAAACCGATGCGTTTCCGTTCAAGAAAGCAGAGAGTCGAGGAAGCGCCATCCAAGCAGGAGGAAGAGCTATTTACTCAACTTCAGCTTGCAGCTTTTGGAGACATACCGACGAACAAGAATGACAGCCAGCTTTCCGAACCCGAGCTGTGGTGGTCTAAACACTACAACTGGCTGAAGGATAATGGATACATACTTCGATCCCGCTATGCCCCAGACTGGTTGCCTTCTTGGCAAGGAACAAGGAAGAGTCGAATAATGTGTGAAGATAGTTGTGTAGCCATGGTGAGTGTCAAAGATGTCAAGCGTTTATCACTCACCCATTGGAACTTTTTAGTATGCTACCAGGGTCCTTGATGGCACGCGTGCTTCAGATGGCGCTTTCGTTATGCTGAAGCTGATCAACAGAAGGATCCACCCTCACGAGATTGACATCGGACTATTTTTCTCTTCTGAAAGGCTGGCCACGAGCGCCAACCACTGTGTCCCGCTTTATGATGTGTTGCCCGTTCCTGACGAGGAGGAAAATGCGATCGTCGTCATGCCTCTTCTTCACGGCTACACAGAACCCCCTTTTCGTACTTTTGGAGAGGCGATCGAGTGTGTTGCCCAATTATTTGAAGTACGCTTCCGTATATTTCGCCTGCCAGACACTAAATTTTGGTAGGGACTTCACTTTATGCACAAGCATCGCGTAGCTCATCGGTATGCAATGTTACTAATGTTTCAAAGTTCATTCCCAATTCATCTTCGTGCAGTGATTGTTCATCTAACAACATCATGATGGATCCGAGTAGGCTTTACATTGATGCATTTCATCCTGCCAGTCCTTTGATGAGACGTGACTTCTCGGGATGTGCACGCTACAAGACCCGAACTGAACGTCCTCCAAAATATTTCTTGATCGATTTTGGTCTGTCACGCAGCTACGATGAATCCGTTGCTGAACCTATGGAAGTTCCAATATGGGGAGCGGATAAGGAGGTCCCGGAATTTCAGAATTCCAATGCTCCTTGCGACCCTTTCGCCACTGATGTATTCTACATCGGTAACGCCATTAGGAAGGGTTTCGTCGAGGCATGTCGCATTGTTATACGCCGTGTACTTCTCACTCAATTGAATCTAGCCGAAGCTCGGGTTTGACTTTATGCGACCTCTGATATCTGACATGATTCAGAAGGACCCTTCAAAACGTCCGACCATGGATGAAGTTGTCGAGCGGTTTGATACTATCAAAGCTCAACTAAGTGGCTTGAAGTTGCGTTCACGCGTGGCTGACAAAGGAGAACGAGCGCATCACCGTGCTGTGCGTGGCACATCTCACTGGATGCGACAACTCGGTTTCCTCGTTCGCGGCATTCCGGCTCTACCGAGGTCTTCGTGACGTTTGTGACGCTCCATCGCATTCATTTCTGTGGCATGTACTTACCAGCAGTGGTATGGTAGGCTTTACTTTTTCGGTAGTGTTTGTGTCAAATGCCTAGTCCCTTCAATGGCTGATTGGGACATCCCCCGTATGATGATTTTCAAGCAAGCAGGTTCCATTGATTTACGCAAATTACCCACGAGCTGCCTGGGAGCGTAAATAATGGTTAGGGATGGGCGGGTGACTGGGGTCATACTGTCATATCCTTATCAATGGATCTATAATCTCGTCGTAATAATACAGTAACTTCCTGAACTGCCTCAAGTTGGATCAATCATACCAGGGAAGCAGATGATGATAAGGGAAATACAACAACATGTTCACTATTGGATATTGGAAGTCATAAATCACATTTCGCTAGTAATTGACCTACACAAGTATGAGAGAACTTCCTGGCACTCGCCTGATCACCTACAGTATAAAGATGGCGAGAGGCTGCGAACGCATGGGTAGCCCAAAAGTTGGCATCAGATATCCCGTACAACCAGATGGCCTGACCCTCGAACATTATGAATTGGGCTTCTGATCGATCGTTCCTTTGAGTATCTTTCGCCATTTCTGGTCACCCAAGTTGTTGTATTTTGGGTGAAGCTCACAACGTACGTACCGCCAGCTTGCAGGATCTGCCCACCTCTGAGCAAGTTGCCAAGGCCGGATCAGTATCGTGAGCCTCAATGGGCCTTCTAAGAATATAAGAAGTCTGTACCTCCTTGTTCCTTCCCAAACCGGAATCTCTTTTGAATTGTTCACATGTTGGAAAGCTCAAATTCTTGATTTTGTTATTTGTACTACACAATCATAGATTTGCGCACCTGCTAGTGCAGGAGAGTCGAGCTGGGATACTATGGACCGCTTAGACAGTTCGCAGGATCGGAGCTGGAGATATTGTTCTGCTATGTTCAACACTATAAATCGAAACGAAGGTGAGCAATCGAGTCAATTCCTCGATCGTGTAAAGCACTGGCGTCCCTTTCACAGGTACTTACTCTTGGGGTCCTTCAAGTTGTTCGGCCACTAAGCTAATCGAAATTGTTCTACAAAACCGCTGTAAGTTATCGTGAAGTAAAGCTCATCTCCGCGACAGCGGCCATATGTCACATCCCGCGTTCCTTCTGAGTCGATAGAGCCGCATCACTCATGAGTCAGGATTCTATTGGCTCTCCCACTGTCAGATATGATTTACTTTACGATACCACTTGATTCTTCGTGTTTATGAAACAGGAGACAGTTTGCATCATCCTGCATGGCACTATAGGGGCAATGTTCCGACGTGTTAGGCCATGGGCGGGTGACCGCGTGAGTGCCGCCGCGCTCAGCTACATCCACGCATGTGCGAGCCTACCGAGGAAGCATGCTTCGCTGTCACCTAGGCATAACTTAACTTCACTTATACTCCACTCGACCAATCCCATCGGGTAAGGCTTGTGGGTACTATAAACGGCAAGTCTAAACGACCAGGATATGGCACACGACAAAAGGAAACTCCAGGTTACTTGTAGTGACAGCTCAGCAGTGCTGTGTATGTACGTCCGAGTCAACTGAGTCAGCTATGGTGACCATGCGTAAAGCTCCCAGTATCAAACGGTAATTGCTTGGAGGGGAGGCGCCGCGCCCCAACTCATTCATTAATCATGAATAAAGAAACCGGCTTGCCAGCTCAAAGCCTAAAAAGGTAGCTCCATTGGCAAACGGCGAACTGCATAAATCGCCAATGTCAGTGTGGAATGATGATATAGTGGGGTTTCACTTACCGAATGAGCGTCGGACTGAGCCCACGCGTGAAGGCCGCGATGCCTTCAGACCGCCATACTTTCCGCACGCAGTCCAAAGTAGAGGTATACTTCTGACCGGTCGAAAGACTGAACCCATCAGTTTGCATCCGAGATTTGATCATATCTATGGGGTATATCACTGCCCACAGCTAGGAACGAACCGATGAACTGAGCTGCAATAAATGACAGATTGGCGGGGCTTACCGCATATCCCGCTGCTGCGCCATAGAGGACGGCATTGAGAGGGTTTATCTGTTCGCGAGGGATTCCCTTTTGCCTCATTTCACGTTGAACTAATTTGTCATACGCCATGAAATAGACACCATAACCCGTAGCTTCGCGAAGAAAAGTTACGCATTGGCCTTTGAAGATGCCGGCAAGCCCATGCTGCGAGTATATCTTTTTGAAAGCATCCAAAGGTCCGTTGTACGCCGGATTTGTATTAGATTGGGTTTGTAGTCCTGGAAGGTCCTGTGAGACAATAGTCGATCGGCCTGATCATCCCGAAAACTCACGGATCCTGATGTGCTCGACTGGACCAGAGACGAAACCGTTCGCAAGGCCAGCGGCGACACCTGCTGTAAAGAGTTGACCAGCTTCAAGGGTTTTACCTCCTTCACCTCCCTTTCCACGTGCGATATTTTGCTCTACGAACACCCTCTTCACGTATTCTACTGCACCAAACTGTATGGACACGCAGAGTCCAATACCCAACAGAGGCGTGAGTGTGCCCTGGAGGACACGTGGATCTGTGATCTCTTGCTTTCGATTCATTTGGAGTTAAACCTACCTTGTAAAACGCCAACGGTCCCTCGTTCTTCAAAATCCCACCAGCACAGTCTAACATCCCAGAGTATGTTCCCTTGGCCGACGTTTGCATGCGCTGAAAGCATGCAAACACGTAAAGCTCGGATATTCTGCTGAGCAGCTTTTTCATTTACTGACCACTTTCACGATATCAAAGGGTTGTCCGACGAGCACCTGTACGATGAGAAAAAAACGCGACAGCGTTCAATATTTGTCTCGCACCCGGAACATGCATTACTCACCTGGGCGATTCCGCCGGCGGTTCCAGCAGCCAGATCCTTGATGGTATTGCTTGCCATATTGTCGTGATGAGTCCGGAGAATCTAGGGAACTACTTTGGTGTGTGTTGGTAACCTGCAGAACACCCGAGGCCAGGAAAGTGTTGCATAAAGTTCGCGGACGTTGAATCTCGCTTTGCCATTGACATGTCAAGTAGCACGTGACCGGTCATCTTCTTTCCAATTTGGGAGACTTCAAAGTTCGTTCTGGCACATACCGGTGAGCCTTTGCTCCTGATCCAAAGACTAGCAAACGCGATTCATGAAGAACAGTTCTTGAGGTTGATGACGGAAGTCGTTGCAGAACAGCCCGTCGAAAATGACGTGACCTCCCTTACCGGAAATGTGGGAACCGCAACAGAGGACGGCAAGAACGTCGGGGATGAGGGATATGAAGATGATGACGAAGACGACGACGAGGATGAAGAAGAGGCGGAAGAGATAGCTCGCCGTTTGAAGGAGCAACTTTGGGCGGACATTAGCAAGGCTCAGGCAGCGCAGGCTATGCCGAGTGGGCAACCGGTCACAGCCCGCGTCGCGACCCTTCCGGGTGAGCAAACTGTTTCTGGTTCCACGACCGGTCTCTCCAAGAAACAGGATGCCGCATTCCAGACGATGAAAGGCATTCTTGCGATCACGGAGAACGACGCACTTGCACACTCTATGCTTTCCTCTGCTGTCGTCCCGGGGACCAACAACGACAATGTGTTGAGCGTACTGAAACAGATCGTTCTTGCTGGGTCTATCTCAAAGGGGCTCGCCAAGTCGTTGGCACCAGTCCTGGTATCATTGGCCCGCTCAGACGCGTTATTCGCGACGATGCGTCACTCAAATGCACCCGCTATACAATTGGACAAGGGCAAGCGAAAGCGAGACGAGAGCGAGGAGGAACAACGGCAAAACGATGCCCGCGCCCCGAAACGACCGAACGTCGTACCCCACGACTTCCAGCGACAAATCACCGAAGCTGTTAAAATTGCCTCCAACACTCTCACCCTCAATTCTCCGATAGATGGTTCTCTTGATCCATCCGTCATCTCTTCCGTCCAGCTACAACTCCATCAATTGTTCCTTTTTTCCATGACATCATCCGCCGGAAGTGGTCCGGAAATGAACGCGCTTCAAGAGATCGGAGGATTGATTCAAGTCCTCGGAGTCCTCAGCGGTATTCAGATTGGCCCCACAGCGACTCAAAACCACGCTGTCCAGCAGGCGCCGCCTGGCCCCGCGCTCCATCCTTCTTCCCACCCCTGGATCCCGCAAGGCACACATTCCATTCCGATCTCTGTTCCGTCCAACGATATCGGCACGGCGGTCTATCCCTGTCTCGTG
>JBBPPY010000611.1:0-18946 GCA_038092195.1 Leccinum barrowsii
CTTCCTGCAACCTCTCAACATCAAGACCTGTATGTCGTTTCCAAAGCGATCAAGGAGCACCACGAAAAGATCTGCTTATTCCATGAAAACCCATCGAGCCCTCTGTTTGAAAGTTTCCCGTCACAAGAGAGTGATCTACTGGAGCGAAGCGCACGGCGGGTGGCGTATCTGTTTCCATCCGATATGTCTGGGCAGCTTGCCAAGCCAAATGCCGATGTCCGTTACCAAGCTAGGGACCTATTGAACGACTCGGGAGAACAACGTGCTTATACTGCAGCAACCACAGTCTTCCGTCGCGTTTATACTGCGACGACGGCGAAGAATATCCTAGGCAAGGTGGAATCATGGAATGCAACCGTTTCAGGGAGTGCAACACTGTCTCTCCGTTATGAAATTTCATGGTTAGCGCCCAGCCTTCCATCGGTATGGCTAGGGGTATATCAGCTACTGCGGAAAGGCAACGAAAAGAAGTGGTTTCAAATGCTATTCTCGATACCTGCCATGGCGTATGCCTCACCGGAACTTGGCGATCTAGTTCCAGTGTTCGTGGCTTTTGCATTATCCCCGCAGTTCCGTCGCGAGGATCCACCATCCTACGATTCCTATAGCATCTCAGATGGATACAGCCCTTCAGCGACAACCCTGCGTGGCTACTTTTCAGATTGCGCCTACTCTTTTGAACAGAGTCCTGAAAGTTCAGAACCAGCAGGAAACAATGAAAGTCTCCGCAATTTGAGACAACGTCGGGTTCGAGCATACAACGACAGGCGAGACTCAGACGCGAATGCAACGGTCAACAACTTGTTGAGCTCTTGGCCGTGCGAGACTCTTCCTAGGCTATCGCTTAATCGCAATTTGTATAATCAGTCAGATTTCACATCCGATGCCCAAGATCACTTTTCCAGTTGCTACCGCAATCTCAAACTCAAAGAACATCTCATTCGAGTTCAAAGCATTCTGAAAAATATCCATCCTCAGGTTGTATCACTCCCTCGATACTCATTTCATCCCTTGCAACGCACTCTCTCTTCTCACGTCAACTGGCCTCTCGTAGTGGACGAGCTATTCATCAGGCCTGCACCATCGTTACGAACCAATGATAGGTTGCCTCAGGACAGTGTTGTTATTGGGAACACGTCACTGCCTTGTCACACCCCGCTACACAGACTCATAGCTACGGCTGAAGGGAACACAGATAATTCATTCCAGCGTCAGTATGTTTCGGCCCTCCGCACCAGCGCAGAATGCCTGGGACGTGAAACCTCCCTCCCTCAAGCAAAAACAAGCATACCTGGTCCCGAGATACTTGTGGCACACTACGTTCAATGCAGGGATACATACTTCGAAGCTCTCCACAATCTCAGGCAGCATCTGGGCCCAAGGAGTCCGAGCTCTCGAGCTCTCGAGCAGTCGGGCCAATGGCCACGCATTACTCCATATACCTTATTCAGGTCTCTCGCGTCTAACTCGCCCATCGTACTCTCTGATGATTGGAAGATGTGCCTGATTACTTTGGCGTTGATAGTGCTCGAGCTACAGCGGGCTCGAAGACTGCTTTGCCTATACTTCAACAATCTCCCCGAGGAAGTCCGGAGGGAACTACAGAACGAAGGGTGTGATGGTTGGAATGCTGAAACGAATCCAGACTGGCTACTGATCCAGGTATGATTCCCTTGTTATCGTCGTGTATAGTATCTGACGCCGTGTACCTTGTCCGTATTAGCTGCAAAGCAATTTCCTGATTCGACGTGTTCAGGCCGAGGTCTCCAAGGAAATGATATCACCCCGTTCTGGGGGCAATACGGCCATGCAACTCAACATGGGCGAGGGAAAGTCATCCGTTATCGTCCCCATCGTCGTCGCCGTCCTCGCCGATGGCCATCAACTCGTACGCGTCATTGTCCCGAAAGCGCTGACCGTGCAGATGTTCCATATTCTCGCGGATCGCCTTGGTGGACTCGCCAACACGCGCCTATATTACATCCCTTTTTCTCGTTCTGTCCAGCTTGATCGTCAGAAAGTTTCTGCGCTCCGCTCGCTCATGACGGAATGCATGGACGGTCGCGGAATTCTGGTTGTCCAGCCGGAGCACATTCTATCGCTCAGGCTCTTGAGTGTGGAGAAACAGCTACCCCAGGCGGAAGACACTCAGCTAGTAGCAGATCAGCTATTGAAACTTCAGCAGTGGCTACACTCCCGTTCACGAGACATTTTAGACGAGAGCGACGAAATCCTGCACGTTCGATATCAATTGGTATACACCATCGGCACTCAGCTACCCATGGAGGGCTTCCCCGAACGATGGACCACCACTCAACAAGTCCTCAGTCTCGTTGGCAAGCGCGCGTCTTCCCTCAGAGGCCTTTGCCCCCTTGGAGTAGAATATGAATGCGGACCGCCTGGGTCATTCCCCCATCTTCGCATCTTGCATGCCGACGCTGGTCAAAAGCTAATCGCATGGATAGTACAAGATGTTATTGATGGTGGCCTTCCAAACTTCAACTTTGGACAGCTCCGCTCGGGCATGAAGGACGCAATTCAAAGCTTCATATCCCATGAGAATGTTCGCCCGCAAAAAGTTCAATTGGTCAAGGATTTCGCTCAGAATGCTTCTCTATGGGGTGGCCTGCTGCACTTGCGCGGCCTACTGGCCAGCGGCATCCTTTTATTTGCACTCACGGAACGACGGTGGCGAGTGGAGTATGGCCTAGCGCCCACACGCACGATGCTTGCAGTCCCGTACAGAGCTAAAGACGTCCCAGCGCAAAGAGCCGAGTTCGGACATCCAGATATTGCAATCACTCTCAGTTGCCTATCATATTACTACGGCGGTCTCAGTGAAGAGCAGCTGAAGCTTTCGTTTGAAATTTTGTTGAAACAGGACGATCCGTCCCTGGATTATGGACTCTGGGTTCAAGACTGCTCTACTGTGCCGGAGTCTTTGCGGACGTTGAATGGCGTCAACATCAGCTCATTGGATCAATGGAAGATGTACCTGTACCCTCTATTCCAGCGAAACCGGGCGACAGTTGATTTCTACCTTTCGAATGTCGTGTTTCCGAAAGAAGCTAAGGAGTTCCCGTCAAAGCTTTCGTGTTCGGGTTGGGATTTGGCGGAGAAGAAAGGGCGTCTGCTGACCGGTGAGTCGAGATGAGGTCACCCGGCCACTGACTTGAATCTCATCGACTTGATCATGATTTAGGGTTTTCGGGAACGAATGATGGTCAATATCTATTGCCACTGCACATCACTCAACGTGACCCCGATCACCAGCGAGGCACGAACGCAAAGGTCTTGTCGTATCTTGTACAACCGGAGAATGGGCACTACATGTGCATGACCCGCGATAATGGCGAACGACGAAACACACGTGAATTCCTCGAGATCCTGACTGCACAGGATTCCGCGATCCGCGTCCTTTTAGATGTCGGTGCTCAAATGCTGGATCTTCAGAACTGCGAGCTAGCGGAAGCTTGGCTGGACATAAACCCGCATGCTTCTGCCGCTATCTATTTCAATGACGACGACGAGCTGATGGTGCGCACACGTCACGGGCGCACGCAGCCTTTGCATTCGTCTCCGTTTGCACAGCAATTAGACCAATGCGTCGTATACCTCGACGATGTGCATACTCGTGGTACCGACATCAAGTTTCCTATTGGATTCCGTGCTGCAGTCACATTGGGGCCCAAAGTCACCAAAGATCGTCTGGTTCAAGGTGTGTGCCATTTGCACTTCTTATGCTGTGGACTTAAAATGTTGCTGGCTCGTAGGCTGCATGCGGATGCGGAAGCTTGGCCATGGTCATTCTATCATGTTCTTCGCACCTCTCGAGGTCGACAGGCGTATCCGTTCCGTGGCCAGGAAGGGCCCCAAGGATTTCGTCGACACGATGGATATTCTACGCTGGGCCATCCGCGAGACGTGCGATGACATCCAGCAGCGGGCACCTCATTGGGCTCAACAAGGGATGGACCACACAGATCGATATGCTGTTTGGACCAGCTTCTGTGAAGGCCAACTGACCTCGCAGGAACTGTCGGACAAGTGGCTTCAGCCAGAAGCGAAGAAGTTGGAGGACCTCTACGCGCCGCACAACAACACCAACCTATTCTTGTCAGCTTCTCAGGATATTCGGCAGCGCTGCGTCGAACTCGGCATCTTAAGGCTGCGCAATATCAGTATGGATGAAGAACAGGAGAGAGAAGTCATCCACGAAATTGAACGCGAGCGTCAAGTGGAACGCCCTCCAAGGGTGTCCCCAGCACGCCATACCGTCCATCAAGATGTCGTTGATTTCATAACGACAGGAGTTGTTCCTACGAAGAGCAAATCATTCTGCCCTGCATTCAAGATGCTGGATGCCATCTCCGACGAGGCGCACATCTGGAGTCAATGCATATTGATAACGATGGACTTTGCGAAGACCGTTAGCTCGTCGGGAAAGCTGGATGACTACTTGCGCCCCGTCCTCTGGATCGTCTCCGGGATGAGGGCTCACAAAAAAGTATTTGTTATTTTGAGCCCATACGAGGTCAATTACCTCATGCCGTATATCCGGTCGAGCAAAAAGGTTCACCTGCATCTGTACACGCCCCGCGTCATCAAGTCGATGAAGCCATGCGACGATCTCGCCTTCTACAGTATTCCCATGGTACCCGCTGGGTGGACCCCCTCCTCGCCTTTGATGGATCAGCTGAATGTGTTCGCGGGACAGCTTTACCTGAAGGACTACGAAACCTATATTCGGTTATGTCGTTTCCTTTGCGTGTACGCGAGGGATTTGCAAGGCGAAGGGGATATTGAGGTCAACTGTGACGGGTTCATCACCCCAAACAATCGACCGCAGCACTTGCAGAACGTCTACACATTCCAAAAGTCGCCGCTAGACGCAGCGAAGACGTTGGTGGCTCTTCGCAGGAAATGCATGCCCTTCGCATTGTCACACATGGGGAGAATTCTCGACGGACGTTTACTCAACGAAGACCATTTCCGCGGCCATGATGACGTATGTATCTATGTCACAGTCTTATTTTGCCCCCCACCTCACCTTTCCCCCTTGTTCCAGGTGACTGCTCATTCGGACTGATAGTACCCAGAATATGGCCCAGGC
Organism: Leccinum barrowsii; assembly: GCA_038092195.1. Classification (NCBI taxonomy): domain Eukaryota; kingdom Fungi; phylum Basidiomycota; class Agaricomycetes; order Boletales; family Boletaceae; genus Leccinum; species Leccinum barrowsii. Next base: position 5,114 of record JBBPPY010000611.1, read on the forward strand.
CCGACAACTAGACAATGATGCAGTGGAACGTCGAACGTGTCGATATTGATTTTGCAGTGGAAGGAAATGATGAAAAGGATGTGGGTTGTGTAACTGTATCGTCGGACGTCTCGCCTGTGTACTTAGCTTTGTATCTTTTCTTGAAGTTATCCGTTCTGTGTAGCTTTACTAGTCCCCGACCCCTAGAGGAGGGTTTTGTCGGACGCAAACGGCACCGTGCGAATAAATGTATAATTGGGTCGATTGATTACTTCAACTTACTTCTTCTACAACTATTGCTCCTATTCAACCTCCTCCTCTTCGTTTTCGTACACGGTCTTGCCATTTCTTCATTTTTCTGAAGTTGACTTGTAGAACAGGTTCATACCGAGCTGCAGGGAGAGGGACCTTTGAGCGAGTGGACTACTTTCAATAAACTTGGTGTAACTTACTACATACAACATCTACGCACGACTGATTTCCCAACGACTGGCAATTCTAACTGTCACACTGACTTGCATGGAGCGGAGTCGGGGACTCGGCGTGGCAGCGCCGCTACGATACTACTATACATGTCCGTTGCCACCGAACACCGAGTCGCACGCGGCTTTCCTTGAAGCACTCCCTCACCCTGCAACTTTAAGTAGTCTAGTCGCTTTCTGCCTCTCTCTCACTCGGTCCATTTTGCTCCCTCGTCGACAAGCCCCGGGTGCATAGATCATACTGCTACTATAAGGTATGCTCTGTGGTTCGCTAGCGCCGTCTCGCTTTCAAGTTTTCAAGTTCCTTTTCATTCCACTGTTGTCGTCATGATACTCGGCAAAGTTTCCTGGCCACTTTGTCTACTTTGTCACATAGTTGCACCGCGCTTTGCCCCACTCTTCGCCACGTATATAAGCCCGCGTCCTCGCTGGATGTCATCAAATAGTAGATCTCCATATTCCGTCAAGGTCACCCGGACCTCGTCTTCGTCCGTATCTGATTACTGTCGCGACCGCCCGCTCAGCTCTCTTATCGCTCTCACCCTTTTGGCTAACACCTGTCCCCTTCTTTAGACCTCGCATCCAGTCTTCTGCGTTCCCATCGAACAGGAAGTTTGCATCCTCAGGGGATCTCCGAATTTAGAACTGTTAAAGGTAATCGCCACAGATCAACAGATATAAACTTTGCACTGGCTGCCTTTTCTCCCAGTGCGCCTCTCTCATCACAAGTACTCGGATGTCCTATCAGCATACTCTCATTGACCCTCAAAATTCGGGTGCATTGAAATACATTGTCACCCATCTCTTTTGTCCTCTACAACTTCCCGATGGCAACGACCACAGCATCTGCAATGATCATTCTCTGGCCGCAGCAGTCGCTTCCGCTGCCCGTCTCTTCCTTTATCATGTCGATCAAGCAAGTCAGTCTCAATGGCTCAGAATTTTACGAATGTTGGAAAACTTGTCCTCCATTGTCCAATTTGAACACCTGGATAGAACCCAAACTGTCTCCCAGCTCAGCAGCATGAACGTGGGAGGTAAGCAAGCTTTCGAACCATATGCTTGATACCCTGTAAGCTTACCATATGTAGATATCCTTGTATTTTCCATTAGAGCCCAAAATGCTGCCGTTGTCTTCAGAAAGCAGCAAGATGTCACCGTGTTCGAGTCGTTCGAAGTTTCCCCCAAGGCTCAGGATGTGATCAGTGCCCAAGGGAAACTTATATGCTCGTATCCTGGGCCCGCTATCGAGGTTCCAAACCTTGTGTTTGAAGACCACTCCTTTTTGTCTGAACTTGTCAACTTTCTCGTTCACATGAACAACGATATCCTCGACGCCGCCGCACCAACAACTAGAAAAGCTCACTCAACCGTTATCGAAACAAGGGACACCAGTCATCCCCGTTATATCTCTGAATTACTCACCGGCATCTTGAGGAGTGTTGGTCAACCAGCCAATATCGTCCGCATCAGCAAACGAGTGGGAGATGACGTGGTGTGGAATAACTCGGGGCTGCCGTGGCGGCGCTCATCTCTCTGGCTTATTGTTAGGGTCGTCCTCCAAACATCACTGCAGTCGACACTAGGGCATGATACCTACAAGGCATTCATGCTATACTTCATGTGTTGCATTGCGAGGGAGAAGACTTCCGGAGATCTCCCCAATGATTTACTCCAATTCATGTCATCAAAGATCAGTCGACGCTTGCGGAAGCTTGGATCCTCTGCTCCAATTTGGCTCTCTAACACCGTGTTGAAAACCTGCAATTCCCTTCGATCGACACTTGAGAAGAGGTTTAGACAGGTGCGAGCGGCTCAGCCTGTATCGCCTGTCTGGACCCCCTCCCAACTCGATCTCTCCAGAGACATCCAGCTATCGCTATGGAGTAGCGGAGACCACATTCGCAATTCCCTCGCTAATCTTAACATCAGTCCTATCAACACCGACTTCAACCCTACACATCATCCTCGCGGAATTCTGGACGACTTTTTGTCTTCTAAGGGGGCCTTCTTCAAGGAGGCATATCGTATTGCACCCCATGCCGCACTTTACGATGTGGAACGAGCAGTCGAGGACGAGATTGATAGCTGGGTTGAGCAAGTCGTAGAAAGTGACGAAGCCTGCGAACAGCTTGAGGGCTTGGCAAGCAAATACTCTACAAGCGCAATGAAAACATACGGAAATGACCCTGAACTACTATCGGTCATGCTGTTGACCACGATCGAGCTCTGGGTCGCTCTCGACAAAATAGCCAACAAGGCAATTCCTATGCTCATCGACTATTCTCCAGAGATACCCATAAGTCTTCTAGAGGGTCTTCTACTTCGCAAGGCCCCTAGCCTCCGTCGTCTTCGCAAAGTGTATCAATACCTTTCTCATCGCCATTCCCAATCTCGCAATGGTTGGTCGGTGTTTTCCCCCTCGATTACTTCGAATCATTTTGCCATCCGTTGTTTTGGAGAATCCTGGCATCTTCAGACACTCAAGACTCAAATCGAATCAAACGCGCAGAATGCAGTCGTCAAGAAAGTTGCTGAACTGGAGAAGGCTAATGCCCATTATGCTGACATTAAGCAAAAATGTCTTGACACCGATCACTCTTCTTCCGTCACCCAGGAGGGCCGGGAATTCCATCCCAAAAAATGCTCCAAATGCCGCCTCGAACGAAGACTTGGGAAAATGGACATAGCTGTCCACGAGTGGCCATTGCCTACTGAGAACCTGCTGGCTGAACTCGTCGTATTCGAGTTGAACTGTCCCGTGTCTTTCAACATGTGGCGCACCGCTACCTTTCACCTGTTGGTTGATCTGTGCTCACCTACTCGAGAACCGGAAAATCCATATCTCAAGCTTGATAAATACGACGCTCTGCATCCCTATCTCGTCCAGCATCCGAGATCGCGTATCTCTCTCGGCTCAACTACCAAACCGTTCGTCGTCACACACTATAACAAAACACGTATTCCAAGTACTCAAAGTCGCGTTTGCGTCAACAATGGTCTGAAATTCTTCGCTTACGACACACATGCTCGCATCCCCGTCTCTGACGCATTTGGCCACATCGACATCACCCGCTATTGCACATACGAGCTTGAGAGCGGGTCTTACAAGAATTTGCAAAAATACGTTGATACCACTTCCCACACGTCGAACGAGGTCTTGGCAAACCAAGCGGACTGCCATAAGGATCTTTCTATCCACGAGTTCGTGGCATTCGGACACTTGCGCGGTGGCGGTTCGCTTCAGTGGCTCAATATTTTGCGAGCTATTCGGGATAGATCGTTGAGCTTCCGTCGTCCCGAAATTCATCTGCTCGTAGCTCAAGCAGCCTCTCAAGTCGGACCCCTTGGTGATTCGGGGTGGACGTGGCACCAAGAAATCCAGCAACCCTCCTTTTGTTATGCATTCATAGAAGAACTCGGAAGCCTTTTGAGCGATATAAAAGCCAATTGGTTGGAGGGAGTGACTATGGCTACCATTTCTTTCCTCCTCTGTCGCCTCCTTACGTCCAGCCCCGACCAAGCTGTCTCGCGGAAAGTTCTTGAACTTCTCCGTGCCGTACGTGGGAGGGTGTTCTGCTGGGTAAAGGATCTCTTAAACAAGCTCTCAGAAACGCGAGGAGATGAGGATCTCCGCGCGCTTTTACGGGATACTGCCACTGTGTGTCGAAGCACTTTCGACGTTGACCCTGATATGATTCCAGAGGTCCTTTGTTCTGCGGAAGACGTCGAAATTCTGGTTTCGTGTGCCATTCTCATTCACGACAACACCCCTGGCAACCTTTCTTCTCTCCCTGCTCATTCCCAATTACTCCTTGACCGAGATCGCCGTCTCACCTTGGATATTTGGAGCGTCCTGGGTGACGTTATCGGAACCGAGCATGGCAATCGAGGTGTTGATCTTGCAGTTCATCATGTTTGGCCCCTTTACCGTCGAGGCTCGAAATGGAGTCCATCAGAGCGCTTGAACCCTCGTTGGTTCTCGTGCACGACAACATCGACAGCAAGCCAATGCTCTCAAGTAGTGTACCTCGACTTACTTGACGGATCGCTTTTGGTCGATGGAAAACCACTGGGTAGACTGCCAAAGGAGATAGTGCGGCAACCAGTGTACGACCGAATATTCGGCAAGGTAGGAGCATCGAATCAATTGATCGATGTCATGACATGTGGTTGACCGTCTCCACAGCAAGTACTTGATGTGGTGCCGGCCGATCTTCCGGGAATGGATTATGCGACACGGGATGTTATCTCTGATCACCAGGTCAGTATCAGTACCATCAAGGAGAGTTTCGATACTCAAATATGGTATACAGGTGTACTTTTCTCTCATAGAAGACGATCTTGTAATACGAGCAAAATCAGGGGTCGCATCCAATTCTGCAATTCTCGAGCTAATCCCTCAGGAAAAGCTTGCGGGAGACTTACCGGCAGTGCTGATCGAGGGGCATGCACATTGGTTGAATCTTTCGACATCCACTCTGGATATACGTCCTCTCGACAAGCTCTGGGAAGAATCTTCAGAGAATTGGAAGATCAGTTGCATCCCCGGGCAATATTGTATGCACAAGGGACCTGTTTCCTTCATAGACATCCGAAGCTCCACATGGGAGATGCTTTCGAATCTCTTGGATCCACTCGACTCTCCACACAACCTCATAGTCACCGCAGCTCCAGTCGAGTCAAGCCAACCCCATTCTCCCTTACAATTGTCAGTCGATTTACCCCGCTACGGCCTTTCGTTTTACGTGAACGACGACGGAGACCTCGAGTCTCGCAATATCCGTGGAATGGTCTATGACCAGAATCAGTCTATCGGGGCCATGTACGGTTTGCTCAACAAGCTGGTGCTGAGACCAAAGTTCGGAGACGTCACTGCTGAAGAACTCGTTCCCCGTTGTGTCCTGATCCCCGAGGGCGACATTTCCTATCACTTGGATGGTCACCACGTCCGCGTCGAGATTAATACCGATGGCTCTGCTCTTCAACGCATAACTTACCAGACCTATAGAGTCAATACGGACTTGGGCTGCTTGACAGGGAACATCACTTTGGCAAACAGGCTTTACTGCGCTTACCTGCATGCCTTGACCAGTGGGTGTGCCATCGATCCACTCACGGGTAGATCGGGTACGGAAGAGGCGTTATCTATACTCCGGTCCGCCGGCTGCCAGTCGATCATGAAGTTGAGTCCTGGAGACGCGGAGCTCCTGGGATTGATCGCATCCGTATGTCCATCGCGCACGTGGTACCCCGAAAATCGCAAGTGTATGCAGAAAGTGGAGTGGCTGGACCTCCCTGCGAACTCTCAGCATCCCGAATTGTATCTTGCAGCAAAGGCCATCAAAGAGCACTGCGAAAGAGTCTTGCTATTCCACGGAAGCCAACCAAACAATCTATTCGAAAAATTTCCATCCCGCGATGATAGCCTGTTGAATCGCAGTGCACTACGCATCGCATATCTGTTCCCACCCGAAGTTTCCCCATCGTCTTCGAGGACGAACTTTGACGTCAGGTACAACGGAAGAGACTTGGTGGGGTCTTCGAAATCGGAACATCGCGCTTATACAGCAGCGACTGTTGTCCATCACCGTGTCGCCGGTGCAGCAACCGCAACAAGCATCGAGCGCATGATGAATTCATGGGTGGACCAGGCCGTATTTGCGAAGGCACCTCTTTCATTTCAATATGACCGCTCGTGGGTAGAGCCCAATCTTCCCTTGATATGGCTCGAAGCCTACAATCAGCTACGGAGACACGACGACGAAGGAATATGGAACCAATTACTTTTCTCTCTCCCCGCCATGGCGTATGCTTCTCACAAACTTAGCGACCTGGTCCCCGCATTCGTAGCCTTCGCGCGGGATCCTAACTTCTTTGCGGAGGATCCACCGCCCCATGACACTCCCTATCACATCTCAGAGGGATATTCTCCCTCTGAGGAGATTCTGCGCAATTGTGTTGATGATAGCGCCTATACTTTCGAAGCTAGTCCGGAGAGTGCAGAACTTCCAGATGCCAACGAGAGTTCTAAGATGTGGCGAAAGCGTCAACGAAAAATGTACAACGAAAGACTGGAGTCGGATATCGACGAGACCGTTCACCACCTGCTTAGCGCTTGGCCGTGCGAAACTCCCCCGCCTTGCTACCTCGACATCCATTCATACGATGCAGAGGAACTCACACTCAAAGTTCAGCATTACTTTTCCACCTGCTATCGCAATCTCGAGCTAAAAGAACATCTCCTTCGCGTCCAAGATATCCTGAACATCACTGTACTACTATACCCCGGGTCCCTCTCAACTCCAGCTCCTCAATATTCGTTCCAACCCTCGCAAGGTATACCTCCTGGTGTACACTGGTTGCTTGCAGTGGACCAGCTATTCACCAGACCCGCACCATCGTTACAAAAGCACCACAGCAGGTTGCCTCGATGTGCGCCTGCCAAAGTTCGGAATACTTCCGGTTCCGGAAGATCCGGCGGCTCGTTGCGCAAACTCATCGCTACAGCCGAAAAAAACACGCTGGATCCATTCCAGCTTGAATATGTCTCGAACCTCCGCGCTAGTGCAGAGCGCTTTGAGACTGATATACCCTTCTCTCACGAAGGGGCGATGGTACCTACCGTCGAAACACTCGTGGTGCACTACGAGCAGTGCAAAGACAATCACGACGACGCTCTTCATGCTCTTAGGTACAGTCTGGGCCCCAAGGTCCAGAGTGAACGGGCTCTCGAGAATTCAGGTCAATGGCCACGCATAACTGCACATTCGCTGTTTCGGTCCCTCGCGCCCAACTCCCCAATCACACTCTCCGCTCATTGGAAGAGATGTCTGACGACGCTAGCTTTACTCGCACTCGAGCTGCAGCGTGCTCGGAGATTGCTTCGTTTACGCCTCGACAATCAGCCTGAAGAGCTTTGCAAGGAACTACTGAACGAAGGCTGCGACGGTTGGGACGCTGAGGCGCATCCGGATTGGCTGTTAATTCAGGTGTGTTTCTCCTGTTTGGATGTTAACGCAGTGTTTCTCATCCGTATCAGCTTCAAGGCAACTTCTTGATCCGCCGTGTCCAGGTAGACGTTGCCAATCAAATGATATCGCCACTCTCCGGCACGAATACGGCTATGCAGCTCAACATGGGCGAAGGCAAATCCTCTGTTATCATCCCTATATCTGTTGCTGCCCTCGCCGACGGTGACCAAGTAGCCCGTGTCATTGTCCCCAAGGCATTGACAGCCCAAATGTTCCAGCTTCTGGTGGATCGCCTTGGTGGACTTGCCAACAGGCGAGTATACATCATTCCATTCTCCCGCTCTCTCCAGATCCATTCTGAGCATGTCATCGCCCTCCGCGAGTTGATGGCGGAATGCATGAAAGAGCGTGGGATCCTGGTCGTTCAACCAGAGCACGTTTTGTCGCTCAAACTCGTGAGCGTGGAGAAGCAGTTATTCAAGACAGAAGACACTCAACTAGCAAATCAACTTTTGGAACTCCAGCGGTGGCTCCATTTCCATTCACGAGATATCATGGATGAGAGCGACGAGATTCTGCATGTTCGGTACCAATTGATATACGCTATCGGCCATCAACAACATATAGCAGGCTTCCCTGAACGATGGACCACCACTCAGCAAATCCTCGACCTGGTAAAGAAACATGTATTTTGCCTTGGGAAAGATTACCCACATGGAGTGGAGTACGAGGCCGGATCACCTGGTTCATTCCCCCAGTTCCGTATCTTGCAGGCAGATGCAGGTCAAAAGTTAGTGTCACTGGTAGTGAAGGACATCATGAACAACCGCCTTTCGGATCTCGTCTTTCAACGAGTCGAACGGGACCTTTGGGATGCCATTCAAAGGTTCATATCTTGCGAGGATGTCTCCTCTGCGGCGGTGAAATTAGTGAAGGATTACTGTCAAAATACTCCTCTGTGGAGTGGTCTGCTACTCCTGCGTGGCCTCTTGGCAGCCGGCATTCTTTTGTTCGCGTTCAGGGAACGCCGGTGGCGAGTGGACTATGGCCTTGCCCCAGTGCGCACGATGCTTGCGGTTCCATACAGAGCCAAGGACGTCCCGTCACAAAGGGCCGAATTTGGACATCCCGATGTTGCGATCGTCCTTTCCTGTCTATCTTACTACTACGGCGGTCTGGACCAAGAGCAACTGGGGGCTTGCTTCGAAATCTTGCTTAACCAAGAGGACCCGTCCGCTGATTACGACCGTTGGGTTCGAGGGTGCTCTTCCGTTCCGGTATCATTACGATCATGGAACGGTATCAATATCAAGTCGTCGGAACAGTGGCGCGATTTTCTGCTCCCACTGTTCTCCCGGAACAAGGCAACAGTCGATTTCTACCTTTCAAAAGTCGTGTTTCCGAGGGAAGCCAAGGAATTCCCTTCCAAACTGTCGTGTTCCGGCTGGGACCTGGCAGAAAAGCGAGCACGTGTGCTGACGGGTGAGTTGAAATGAGAATTGTTGTGTTGGCTGGCCTGACTATTGTTATCGCAGGGTTTTCTGGGACCAACGATGGGCGATATCTCTTGCCACTTCACATCTCTCAGCACGATCCTGAGCATCAGCGGGGAACGAATGCAAAGGTCTTAGCTTATATCCTTCAACCAGAGAACAATTACTACAAGTGCACGACTCACAAGAACGGTCAACGGCGAAAGACGCCCGAATTCCTTGCTATCCTAGTATCCCAGAAGCCCGAGATCCGCGTCCTGTTGGACGTCGGTGCCCAAATGTTGGATCTTCAGAATAGGGAGCTGGCCGCTGCTTGGTTGGCCATCAGCCCAGCTTCCTTGCAGGCGGCCATCTATTTCAACGAAGATGACGAGTTGACGGTGCTCACTCGGGACGGCAGCACCGAGCTCCTTTTGTCTTCGCCTTTTGCGCAGCAGCTGGATCGATGCATCGTGTATCTCGATGATGCTCACACGCGTGGTACCGACATCAACTTCCCTAGTGGATTCCGAGCGGCGGTCACGTTGGGCCCCAAGGTTACCAAGGATCGCCTGGTTCAAGGTACGTAAGACACGGTGTGTTTGTAGATCCACGAATCTTGATATTATTCATTCATAGGTTGCATGCGAATGCGAAAGCTTGGTCATGGCCACTCCATCATGTTTTTCGCTCCCCTGGAGGTTGATCGCCGTATTCGCGATGTCGTCTGCAAAGCTTCCTCGAGCGCCATCAACGTCATGGACATCCTACAGTGGGCGATACGTGAGACTTGCGACGACATCCAGCAGCGTGCACCTCACTGGGCCCAACAAGGGATGGATCACACATCCCGATATGAAGTTTGGACAAGCTTTAGTAAAGGCAAGCTAACGTCGAAACAACTGGCCGCCAAGTGGCTCCAACCGGAGGCGAAGCAATTGGAAGAGCTCTACGGGCCGCGCAGCGCTTCTAGTTCTGCCGAATCCCGGCAGACTCCAGATATCCGTCGTCGCTGTAAGTTCCTCGGGGTTTCGTCGGGACACGTTGCGAGGATGGACGAGGAACAAGAGCGGGAGATCATTCATGAAGCTGAGCGCGAGAGACACGTGGAACGACCCCCGAGGGCATCACCGACGGCGCATTCGATCCATTCCGATGTCATTGCCTTTGTGACGACAGGCATCGTACCCATGCGTACCACGGCTTTCCGTCCAGCTTTCGAGACACTTCAAGGCACTTCAGCGGTTACTCGCGAGGCGCGCGTTTGGAGCCCGCTTGTATTAGCAACGATGGACTTCCAGAAGACCGTCAGCTCGACTGGAAAGTTGGACGATTACTTGCGCCCCGTCCAGTGGGTTGTTTCTGGGAAACAGGGTGGCAGTGAAGTCCTTGTCATTCTGAGCCCATACGAAGTCAACCACTTGATGCAGCACATCAGGTTGCTCAGAAAGGTTCGACTCCATCTTTACGCGCCCCGCGTCGCCAAGTTGGCGAAGCCATGCGACGACCTTGCGTTGTATAGCATCCCCGCGGTTCCCGCTGGCTGGACGCCGTCCGTGGTTCTTATGGACCAGTTGAACGTATTTTCGGGGCAGCTGTACCTGAAGGACCATGAGACGTACGTCCGGTTGTGTCGGTTCCTGTGCGTGTACGCGGGGGAGTTGCAAGGCGGGGAAGACGAGGGCATCAAGACCGGAAGCGATGGATTTATCGCACCGAAGAATCGACTGGGGCAGTATTCGCAGACCGGGCTCGCGTTCAAGAAGACGCCTGTTGGCTTCTTGCGGACGTTAATGAGCCTTCGGAGGAAGGGCATGCTGTTTGCGTCGACGCACATGGGGAAACTTCTGGATGGACAACAGCTTTCGGAAGGCGACTTCGACAGTGGCTGGGACGATGTGCGTTGTGATTCAATTCCTCCTCGTTAACTAGCTAATGGTTTGCGCGATCATACAGAGCGCTAACATGTGATGATGGGAGGTGAGAGTTTATAAGATCTACATGATGCTCTTGGTTGTTGTACTACTATTTTTCCTTCTACGTTGTTGTGTATGTATTATTTTTTGTAGTACGCCCGAGTTGAATGATACCCAGTAGATAATCGCTATACCGGAATCGATGGGGGTCTATGGAACTGTATTATCGATCCAATGGACTCAGGCTGTCCATTATCGGCTCCCTATCTAGTCACATTCGAGTCGTTCCATTTCTACCCAGCGCTCGTATCAAGCCACTTCTACCATCTACCCATGTCCCCGTTCTACCCGATCCCCGTTCCATTTCTACCCGGTACTCGTATCAACCCATTTCTACCCAATACTCGTACAATCCATTTCTACCCATTTCCTGTTCTACCCATTCAATAGAGCGTCCCTTTCGCAAGGGTATCGATGGTGTCGTTCGAGAACGTAGTCCATTTGTTTACTGCTACCTGTAGGCGTGTCAGTCGATGTATTTTAAAAAATACAAGTCGTACCAGGTTTCTGCATTCATCTTCGTATTGCTAGGATCACATTCAACCATCTTTGCATATGAGAAATCAGCAGAAGACAAAACGCACCTTTTTTTTTAGCATCAGAAATTGTCTTCCAGTATGTTCCAAACGCGGGGCCCATACCACCGGGATTAACCTGTTCCAACCAACGGTATGCACACAGTGTACTATAAAACCATAATCAGCACCAGGCATACATTATGTGCAAATCCTCACCGTCCTGTCTTGATCTTGCGTGGCTGCCAGCCTGAACTTGAATTGACCTGCCTCGTACTTGTCTTGGATTTTGTTGCCGTGTCCCCCAGGCCATTAGTCAATTCCGTCATATCACATACTAGACCGTTGACAACTGGTGGAGCAGGTGACATGACCTCCTGCCTTGTAGTGTTGCCCTGGACGTACTGAGACTTATATCTAGCTCGGAATTAATAGCTAAAATAAAATGTAATTACACACCTGATCAGTCTGAGCATTTTGATCTCGTCGTCGTGATGATCCACTGTGCTCATTATCACGACTCAGATGAGTTGGAGCATCCTCGACAGGATCCGGAGGCCTGCGTGGACCACTGGAAGCACTGGAAGGCTCGCCATCGTCGACGCCACGTATGGGATAGGATGAGAGCCAGGCCCTAAATTGGTCAGAAAAATGGGCCGATCGTATTGCAGGTTTTTCATCTTCTCCCGATTCTTGAAGGTGGCGATACCAGGTCCGTTGTGATCTGAGGAGCTTGCGGCGGCCCTTGCAATACTTTCAACATACGCACCACAACTCTGTCGACATGAAGGTGTGGAGGAAGGTTTGTTCATTGTAGAAAAAAATCAATGGAGATTTATAAATATGTAACTCAGTACATTCAAGTACATGATACTCAGGTGAAGTGGGGGTCATATACTACCGTTTAGGCTAAGAACTTGTCGACCCCCCCAGCGCTACCCGTTTTACCGAGCACCTCAATTGTCCCTTCCTGTACTACTCTTGCATTACCTATCAGTCAACATGGAGGGCGTCAAAGCAGCAAAGTATGTGTGCAGAGTCTCTATGAATCCAAGCGTTCAACCCGTAATCCAAAATTCGCAGAAGACGCAAACTCACAGATAAATCCATACCAAATGCACTTGCCCAATTTCCCGAGTTCACGCAAGAGTCCAGAATGTATCAAAGCTTGCTGGAGATGGAGCAAAAGCTGGATTGGACTATGACGAGGAAAAGAGTCGAGGTTCAGGACGCGTTGGCCCGCAATCCGACCGTATGTCACGTCGCGCGTAGATGGCTCTGGTTTAATGGCTTATTCACGCGGTCTTTCGCAGGCGACGCGAACGTTGAGGATGTTTGTTAGCCATACTGTCTCTAACCAGCCGTGGCAGGTCGGCGAAGGTGATGGAGAAGCAGACGCGGTGAACATCGAGACCGGACAAGGCATTCCGGCGTGGTCGCTCAAAATCGAGGGACGTCTTCTCGAGGTACGTATGAATCGATCTGCCACTTTCAGTCGGGTGTTGACGATGGGCAGCCACCGAATCAACGTTCTCGAGACAAAACGACGCCGCGAAAGTTTTCGACTTTCGTCAAGAGGATGATCGTGGAGCTTGATCGTGATCCTCATTTATATCCAGACGGCAACATAGTCGAGGTATGTTCTAATCTCTTTGTACTCATACAACTCTTGATTGAGAATGTCCGTAGTGGCCTCGTCCCCAGGGTGGTCAATCCCCGCTCGACGGCTTTACGATCAGACGGACGGGTGATCAACCCACTCGTGTTCGAGTCTTAATGCACCTCGAACAGAACCCGGAACAGTACAAAGTGAGCCCTGATCTAGGTAACTTCTTTCACGATGTTTCCCCTTCCAGCGTCTCACCTGGTTTGTCAGCCTACGTACTGGGAGTCAAGGAAGAGAGTCGGTTAGGTGTTATCCAAACGTTATGGAACTATATCAAGCTCAATGGCCTGCAAGACAAGGTTGACCGTCGAAGAATTAAAGCAGACGATTTTTTGCGCCCGGTACGTCCATGGTACCATGGCATGGGTAATCCCTTCTTAAATTCTTGATTTCGTAGATCTTTGGTGGAGATTCTATCGTATTTCAACAACTGCCCGAACTGGTCAACCGCCATCTCATGCCGCCTGACCCCATTATGCTCTACTATACGTTCAACCCCGGAGTTCCGCCACCGGAACGGCCATCCGCCTGGGACATCGAAGTTAAAATGGAGGACACTGCCACGAAAAATCGAATGGCAGTGATTGTCCAATCAAGCAAAGAGAGCGCACAAGATCTTGGCAAATTGGACGACGAGGTGGGTTTCCACCGCCTTGCTCCGCCGATTTGATCTCATCGTACAGCCACTTTGTTTTGTTTTTCAGATTTCGCTCCTCGCGCAGTCATTGCATAACTCGCACACCAAGCGCGTATTCTTGCAAAGTTTCGC
>JBBPPY010000612.1:0-18940 GCA_038092195.1 Leccinum barrowsii
AACCACCACCATCCCTCTTCAACACTTCAACACTTCAACAATTCTATTACACTTCATCATCCACTACTCTATACTACTACTTGTTGTTGTTTATTTGGTAAGTGCATGCTGCTTTCTTTTATTCAGTCACTGACTTGGCTTGATTTTTTTTGTAGACTTTGTACTATTGTTGTAGTAAGTGTTCTGTTGCTTTCTTTGACTCAATACTAACTTTTCTTTTCTTTTCTTTGTAGACTTTGTACTATTGTTGGTGAGTGTTGTCACTATTCACTATTGGTAGTGTGGTAGTATATCTCTGTATGTATTGTAGTACAAATAATATATTGCATTTGACTTCTTGATATGATTTGAATTGAGCTAGTAAGATCTAGAGGATGATTTGTAGAATACCATCTACCCCTGTCTAGTCTGTACAGCTCTGTATAGCTCTGTATGGTGTATCTGTAGACTCTGTAGAGTCTGTACAGGGTAGTCTGTGCAGCTCTGTGGAGATAGGGGTACTCTGTACAGGCCTGTAGGGTTAGGGGCTAGTCTGTACAGGTCTGTGAAGGCCTGTATTACTAGGTACCTCTCTGTAGGGTCTGTGGGTCTGTGCAACTCTGCACAGTTCTGTGAAGCCAAGGGTTGGTTTGCTGATGTAGTAGCCAGGTGAGTATGTCGCGTTGAGGGATTTCGCAACTGATTGTATTATGGAACAGTGCCAAAGGAATCTTGACCTTCATGAACGGCGCCGCCGTCTTCTTGGGTCCGTTCGCAGGAATTATGATCCACTGATGTATGTATTCTATGCGGGAGACGATGATGACGGTCTGATTAACGTGGTGTCCGCAGTTTTGGCTAGTTCGCAGACGTAGGGTCCCAAGGGAATTTGCGCTGATAAGTTCAGTTTCAATAGTCGTGAAAGCAAACGCAAATAAAGCAATGAACACGGCCGCACGGTCACGGTATCCCACTTATTGATGAGCGCTAGCAGCAAGGGGGGTTCCAGAGGACTCCCTATACAATCGGACCCCCGTGCTCGTGACGGCAATACCGGCAAAACTGCAGAGAATAAATGCGACAGGGATGATCAAGGGCTGGCCGTGTATTGACTATCAAACATGCCATGCCAAGTACCAGATGCGAGTCGAACAGCAAGTAGAGTTGATTACGACGCTTTCTCGTCTTTCGCATAACACTGGCATGATGGTGAGTTACACCATACACAACAGGCGGCAAGTGTGTCTTGCAGTAAAGTCAGGGATAATGATAGAGAAACTGGTATATATTCCCAGCACATTGTTCATCGCACTCAACCAGCTCCAAGAAAACAACCGTCCACCAATAGTCACATGCTCGGTGAGAAAAGTCCACTGGATGGTGGTACTCGAATGAACGCACAGATGACCATCGCACCATCACTACGGAAGTAATGATATCACCCACTGGTAGTGCAATGCATGACGCCTTCGAGGATCATTTGAGCGCACCCCGACGAGCCAGATAAGATGAGAACGCACCAAGACAGACCGATCGCCAGCATAGAACCAGCGAGCTCCCATACCGCAAGATTAATTGCGTGGGACACCCAGTAAGATACCTCGGGAGAGCATTAGATAGTTGTGGGTATCGAAAGCAGGAAAACAGACATAATTACACGCCTGGGGTGGCATATAAACACTATTTGGTGGTACAGAAATGATGCTATTCACATCCAGGTCCTTAAACATAACGTTCGTCGCCGTCGCGTCATCGTGTCATCATGTCTGTCGTCGAGGTCATCGTTATTGCGTTACTTGGGTGGGTCACTGTCGACCACGAGCTGTAACATGTACGCACCCAAGGTGGGTGCGTACGTGTTACGGCTCGTGGTCGACATCAACGTGTCGTTGTCTAGGGCGGGCATATAGCGGGCAACGAGGTGAGGTGTCGAGGGTGGGGGTTAGCGGCGGCGAGTGCAAACTGGAAACGAGACTGAAAAATGGGCTTGCCTGTTCGAAGTGGGCTATTTCGAGGGCGCCAGTTTGGCCTGGGAGATAAATTCAGGCAAGTTGATCGAATGAGGTGGTTGTTAGTACACACCGCGGGGGTTGCGGGTAGGTGAGACGGGAACGTGATGTGTTGTAGGTGGACCAGAGCGTTGTGAGCGTCTGGGAATCGGGAGCGCGAACGCGCTCGGGCAGTAATGCTATGCATTATAGTCGCAGGGCTATCGTCGTGTTGTCAACTTGACATCCTGAATTGAAACAAATGAGGGGACGGACTCTGGATTGCATGAGAGTGAATCATGCGACTCACAGTCTGACCTAGTACTAAGTACTTGTGCTTTAGTGTCGCCATCGCCCATCACTTTCCCTCTTACTCCACACCAAAAGAAAACAGACAAGGCACTAGGAGGTCATCTTAGCCGCCAGGTTCATGTCGAAAAAGAAGGAACGGGCTGTCTTCCTGCTTAAGGGTCTGCCTACGGGAGACTATGTCCGAGACTCCGAGTCGACGCGGCTTGACGTTCGACAATCCGTGGCTGTGACGGCGGCCGTGGCAGTGTGGAAGCATCGGGAAACTTGAATGGTCAACAACATTAAATTATCCTCAACCCTTCTCCCAGGCCCAAAATCATGTGACGATTCCCCGACTCCCGCGAATAGTGGGGGAGGGTTTTATATTAAGGCCCTCCGGGCAGTCCTGGACCCAGGCAGACAGGGGAGTCACCACTGGTCATACACTAAACACGACACGAGCACAATGTGACCAACTGTCAACAATTTTAAAACGTTAGTCGTCCAAAACCACAACATCATTCGATCGACCGAGACGCCAACGCCAACGCTAATGCACGACGAGCAGTAGATGTATAGCAAGTAGTAACACACAAAGAAGGTAGCGTATCAACACATTCTGCCGTCGATCGAAACAAACACACGAACGGCCCAGAAGGCCACCATCGTAAGTCAGGCAGATCTTCTGTGGCACAGACTGAATCATAGTCAAAATCTCGACGTAACCGATCCACGGATACACGACCATCATCAACATCGGAAGCACGAACTGGTATGCCCTCCACGACCAAAGAACGAACAGAACCAGCAAACGCTGGATGAGATGTAGTAGGTGATGACATGAGGGATGATGAGAAACCAGATGGAACAAAACCCACAACCGTCGCTAAGGACAAGAAACCTGCAAACAAACCTCGGAGAAACCTAACATCTAAAATAAGAAATAGGGTGAAACTACAACTATATGTGGCATGTAAACTGAACCTGTTGTCGGATGCAGGCCCATCTGTGGAATCTGGGCAGACCTTGACATTCCCACGAATTAATGGTTTGAAAGACCTGTACCCTACGGGTCCAGGAACAACACTTGCGCGTCTGTGTCCCAATCACGTTTCGCCTTCTCGCATCCATCCAAGCCTGTTCCGAGTGAGCTTCAAGCTTCGCCACCCGAACATAAGAGCGTCCCATAGCTCTTACTGCACCAGTCAAGGTCCTCTCTGGTTGCACGCACCAACCTCTCTTCCTTGTCCCGTATAACGATGTACCAACCGTTAAACTCGCAGTGCCATGCTCATCCGAAGAAGAGAGTTTAGACACCAAGAACAAACTTGCCAGTTACCATAGTTACTTAGTAGTGACAGTCACAGCCCATGCGATATCTTCGAAAAGAAATTAACAGGGTCCCACGTCCGCGTCATCCATAACAGCCGAAAAGCGCGGTAAGTCATGGTGTCCTCTCTTGATGCACTGTTCTTGAATTCCCCGTCACTCAAGTTGAACGCAGACGTCTTGTACCGAAACGGTCGCATGAACGGACCAACAGAGGACACCGTATTCACTAGCAGCCCCAACCAATTAGATGCCAGCCTTTTGAACCCATTCTCACAATCGGACGCTCCTTACAAAGTACCTTGCGAGCAATGCGATAGCGATGATCGTGCCGTAGGTTACGCAACGAGTCGTTGCTCCATAGCCCCTCAGAGCCGACACCTCGTTTAATCTGGCCCTTACCGCGCCTTCTCGAACAGGGAGCGCTCCAGGTAGTGTTTAAAAGTCCGGTCCGGTCCGGTTTTTTTCCTCATTTGGAAATGACCGGACCTGAACCGGTTACTATATTTCACAAACCTCAGTTAGACCCAACCGGACTTCTTAAGACCAGTCTAATTCAGTTGCAGCATAGTTGGCAACCAGTTCCAACCGGTTCCCACATGACCAGTTGTGACTGTTGAAAAACTGATCCAATTTG
Organism: Leccinum barrowsii; assembly: GCA_038092195.1. Lineage (NCBI taxonomy): Eukaryota > Fungi > Basidiomycota > Agaricomycetes > Boletales > Boletaceae > Leccinum > Leccinum barrowsii. Next base: position 4,225 of record JBBPPY010000612.1, read on the forward strand.
AGTAAGATACCGCATGTATGCCTCATGTCGTTTGGTATATAAGGATTCAAGTCCGTTTTAGCAATTTATTTCCGTAGTTCAACCGTCCTAGCCATGCCGGACAGTCCTCGAAAGTCTTCGCGCAGCAAGGTCCCTACACAGAAAATCCTACAACTTCAGAAGCAAAAAGGGAAGGCTACTACCGAGACGGGTTCACGTTCTCGACCACCAAAGTCAAAACCTCCCTCTCCCGGCTCGAAGAAAGGAAAGAAGCGAAGGGCTGCCAGCGGGAGTGAATCATCAGAGACAGATGATCATAGCAGTGACGAACTTACTAGTTCGAAGCGCCGGAAGCGCACTGCCGCCAAGCGCCAGCGTAGAAGGAGTGCAGGAACGTCGTTCGGCGGCGAAATTGATGTTCCTGCCTTGGATACGACCGACGGTGCTGATACGGAAGAGATCCTTGAAGTTGATGGTAATGGTAACGATGATACCGAGGAGGAGGTTGTCTTGCACGAAGGGCAACAGACTCGGACACCGCTGGTATGTTGATTCATTGATAGCCTACATACACGCAATAACCTATCAGCAACAGCCAGCTCACAACACGGAGCCGGCTCCTCTTCGTAAAACAAGGAAACAGAATACAAAAGACTTGCTTACTATTTTTTCGGAACAACTGAAGGTGCGATTTGTGAACGACGGGAACGTGGAAGAACTGAGCGGGCGATGGTGCAATATATGCAAGTTAGTTCTTTCTCCAAGTGCACGAGACAGCCAGTATGCTTACCTGAATGTAGGAATGACGAGGCTTTTGTCAAGAAGAAAGGAAAAAGACGAGCGTTCCATGTCGGCGGGAACTCTTCCTGTCGACAGCATATTCGATCGCATTACGACCTGTACAAGGAACAGTGCGGTGAATTGGGCATCAGCGAGAACCACCATGCCATCCCTCGAGAGTTACTGGACGTACAACACAAGGAGAAACGGGGTGGCACGAAAGGAACCCAGAAGACTCTTGATGGAGTCGTAACGATTGGTTCCACCACTCGAGCCTTTTCGCGCGATGATGTCTTGAAGACTATCGCCGAATTCATCGTTTGTGACGATCAGGTCAGTTCGAATGAGGGAGATAGTATATTGTTGACTTACGCTGAACCGTGGATTGTAGTCGTTACTTGTTGCTAACAAAGCGACGTTCAGAAATTGTTTGGTTGCTATGCGACCAGCTGCAACACGGACCGACTTACCGTCTACACACGATATATCGACATTTATCCACAACTCCTTTGTCAATTTCATCAACGACCTCAAGTCTGAAATCCAGGTACGCTAGACTACATCTATGTTATGTTTATTCTTACTCAACGATACTGCTTTACCAGGTACCCGAAGTAGGCCGAATCTCAACAACAATTGACCTTTGGTCTGTTGACCAAACAAAGGCGGCCTTCTTCGGTCTCACGGCCCACTGGATCCACGGCGACTTGAAAAAAAACAGCAAACCATGGACGCTTCACTCCCAGGTCATTGCTTTCCGGGGAATTTCGGGTGCGCACACCGGGGACAACCTTGGACGCTACTTCGTTTCTCTGTGCGAACGTGTCGGTATCATCACTAAGTTTTCCTCCAAGCTGCTCTGTGTCACCGCCGACAACACCAGTAACAACGACACCACCTGCAACGTAATCGAATCAATTCTTCACAAGCGCCAAGTCTACAACTTTGACCCCTCCCAACACCGTCTGCCATGCCTCGCCCACGTTCTCAACTTGGCTATCATCGACGTCATGTCAAGCATCACTCGCATCAACGCTGTCGAGACTACATCCGCAATCTGGGAGTTTGACCCATTGCTCCCCGACAACCGATTAGACGAGTCGCTGGACGCGGTGGCAGCTATTCGAACGCTAGCCATCAAGGTACGTGGTCTAGTACCGAGCTTGTCGAAACTTGCTCACACTTTTACAGATTCAGTGTTCTGGTCAACGCATCGAATACTTCAACACGTTACAAGCGAACTGCGGTATCCAACCCCCGCTCAAGATCCCGTTGCACAGCAACATCAGATGGGGTACCGCGGATGGCATGCTCGGCCGTGCTCACCAACTACGCCAAGCCATCAACCTCTTCTTATCGTCAGCGGACGAATTGTTTGGCCCGATCACAACGCTCCGACAGAAAGGCAAGGTTTCCAAGCGCATACCATGGTCTGCTTTCATGCTCAAGTTGGCTGACTGGGAACGGGTTAACGCTACACGGTCTATCATATCCGTAAGTATTTTTCCAATGTTTTCAAAGCTTATCGCATGACGTTGAACTGTATACAGGACGCTAACGACCTACAACAACACTTCTCGCATGAAAAGCAAGCAACCCTGTTCCGTGCCGTCCCAGCATTCGAAGCAATACAATCAGCCTGGGAAGCAAAGGCGAAGGACCCACGGTACTCGCAGTATCGATCAGCCATACAAGACGGCTTGGCAAAACTCGGAAAGTACTATAGTAGGTTCGATGACAAACCGGTATATGTCCTCGCACTCGGTAAGTCTGGTTTACATTCGTATCGATATCTACTGACTAGAATTACAAAGTACTACATCCATATTTCAAAATGGACTACATCCGAATGCAGTGGGGTGGTGCGGAAGAACAAGCGAAGGAACGCGAGGCCGGAAACATGAATGCCGTGAATTGGCAAGACGAGGCGATGAGAATTGTCGAGCGGACGATGCAGGACTATTGGGAAGAAGCCGAGGAGGATGCTGCAGACGGTAAGGCACCAGTGTCGCGTGCTCCGTTGTCCTCGGTCAATACCGAGTCGGAGTTTGATCGACATCGGCGACTCCTCATTGCAAAGGCCCGTCGTGATGGTACCGCTGCTTCGCACTTGGGGTGGCCGACCGAGCTACGCCGCTATCTCGAAGACATGCCTTCTGACGTGAGCAAGCATATGAACGTTGTCAAATGGTGGTCGGTAGGTGATGCCATATATGTAAATGATTATTTACTTATAAACTACCTAGGACCATGCCAGTGATTATCCTACTATGGCGCTAATTGCGCGGGACATTTGCGGCATTCCAGCTTCATCTGTACCGTGTGAACGTCTCTTCTCATCCGGTGGTGAGATCGCAACCGACCGACGGGCTCGCCTTGGGGCGGAAAAATTTGAAGAAATTCAAATCTTGAAGCACTCCTGGCGCAATCATATTGTCGACCGAGCAGCCTTGAACTCGGCACAGGTCGAAGAGGTTTCATTGGATGAGTATGAAGAACTGCTTGCGGCGGATGAGGAGCTCGACATGCTCGACAGAAAGGAGGTCGAGATTATCGAGATTTGAACTTTTGTAGGATATATTCTCTGGCACTCGGGAGTTGGTAGTATAGATATTTTTTGTGTCGGCAAGTGCAACCGGTCCTAAAAAGACCGGTTCCAACCAGTTTCGAACTGATTTAATTATTTTGCCAAGTCAAAAAGACTGAACCGAAACTAAAAGAAACTGGTTGCTGTGGGTTGCAAAAATTAGTTGCTAACGGTCCTGGTCCGGTTGGGTCTTCAGTTTTTTTCCGGTCCTAGGACTGGACTTTTAAACACTAGCTCCAGGCGTTGGCCCACTCCACCAGGGAACTACAGATACAGTTCGGTTGACGTAGCAAACGAATGTGGCGGACGTACCCAATGCATCCCGTTTCAAAATCCGAGCCATAGAGTCATTACGAAACCCGTTTGACAGCACTAGTTCAGACACATGGTGGCCTTTCGCCGGACCGATGCCGGTACGTTCGTCCACTAGTGGGGAATATCCCTTTACCTCGCCGCATCACAGTTTCCAAGGTGGCTCGGCGAGGACATCGAGTCTCCGCCTCCGAGTAATCGAGGGTAAGGCAATTGTATGGGCTAGACTCCTTGTCGACCATCTATTACAGTCCTTTCTAGCGATCGCTATTTGCGACCCTAGCCTTCCATCTTTTTCACTCCAATATGGAAACACGCTCTCTTTTGTCGATTACCATATTTTATAGTCCGTAAGTTGGAGCGTTGTCCTTTGTACTGGCTCTACCACATGAGTGATAGATATTCTCAGGACGGGAACTCGCATAGTTACATATACGGTGCCATCTTTGATTTTACACCTCGCACTACTTAGTGGCGGTATCCGAGTGGACATAAACGAGTAGCTATTAATAACGAAGTTAAATGATTGTAGCGGCGCTCTCACGCCAAGTCCCCGACTCCGCGTTACATATTACAACCGTTGGTTAGAGTAGCTAGTAAAACTTGTATATGCCTGGACCCTTCTACATAAGTAAGGGTTCCACGGAAGATCCCGACGATGATATCACTGGGATGACTTCCCATCACGCAAAAATAAACAACGGGTCGTGCCCTGGAAATCCCGCTGGAGGATCTCCAGAGGCTCTCTTATAAGCCTCTGAAATGGCTTCGTTCTGTCGCCTTCGCTACTCTCGGTGCCGAAGGTAATCTCCATTACGATGATTTGGCAGGAGATGATGGCACCATTGTCGCATATCAAACTGTCACTGGTTTTGCAGAAAGTTATCACTTCTTCCCGGTCGGCTATATATCTTATCATGTTCACAAAGTCGAAAGGGTGACCAGTTGTGGCGAAACTTCAAGTTGGGATCAGCGTGCCAGTGGACGCGTACGAAATGACAATGCCATCTCACTCACAACGACCATGAACCTGGTGTCCAACTCCCGTGCTTCCCGTGCTTCAGGAGCGCGTTATGACCTGTGTGAAAGGACGCAGAGGCGTCTCGTATCATTCCTTGCTCTGAAACCAACGAGCGAATTCACCAAGCCGAGCGACGTGGATGTATACAAACCGGATTTGCCCAACAACCCGCAGCGAGCCTCAGACATCTCAAGCGCAATATCGATCCCACGCAAGGTACACCTCGTCGCAGGTTAATTCGGACCTGGACGAAGATGTTACAGCCTGCAATGCGGCCAGCACGATGTTGCCGAGAGCCAGAATTGGCACTCCTTTACATAATATCCGTTTTACATTGCGAACCTGAGCGTACGACATGCGGGTGCCTACCTTGAGACTGTATATGACGACACCCGGACCTGGTATGGAGACATGACGAGGCTGCTTGGAGTTGGTAAGTAGCGATTAAATAGGAATAGGACTGACGAATGTACTTGTAAAGTGATGTCACTTCTCCATCGATTTCTTGTCCACACGATTCCAACGGCGGACCGGAAAATCCATACCCCAGTCGTCCTCGCAAAGGGGGGACAGGTTTATATCAGTTGGTAAAGTAAATTCATGGAGTTGCTGGGGTAGCAACAGCTGCTGGCACGCTGAGGTGAAGCCATCTTTTCACTGGCATGTGAAGAGCTTGCATAATAGACATGATAGGGTAGGTGAAATTCGTTAGATGTAAAACGTCGTTCCTGGATCAAAACAATCGGATGAAGGAACTGGCGACTCGGACGCAAGTTGGGAAAATTACAATCTCTCTGAGCGCTGAGAGTAGGAGTAAAATTCTGGTATCGATCAATCATCAGTGGCGCTACATAAAGCCAGGATCTCGATCAACCCTGACGGACTCCGTCAGGGACGAAGGTCGGTCACGTTGGATGGCGCAATACAGCGTCACTAATGGGGCCATTTGAACAGGATAAAAGGATCACGGGTCCACCTGCTTGACCCCAGAAAACATCGTTTCTGCTCTTGAGTGAGTCTCAGCCCCTCCTCGATCTAGTTGTTTTACTCTTCGGTGCTTACTCGTTCCATGTTCAGCCCTTTGATTGCTCTTTGATTACGCTCATCCTTATCACATTTCTTTTCCCCAGAAAATAACCAAGGTGCAGTACGATACTGTGTGGTTGCGAAGAGTGTCGCAAACTGATGGCAGAAAACACAGCATCATGGGTACCGTCGAAATCGCAAACAACACATTCTCAAGTCCGTGTCACATCGACGGTAGCAGACCCAGGACTCGAGAAGTTCTTCGAGATTCTCCCTCGCGATTTAGTGGAGTGGGAACGCAATCATTTGCAGGTCGCCTACGTTTACAGGGAGAACGACAAGAGCACGCAGTCATTCGTCGTGGTACCTGACAATCTGTATCCTATCGATTAGTGGTTGGTGTTATGGTGTATGTATACTAGCAGAAATGTGAAAAGTCGTGTTCGAAAGTTCTGAGCCTCGGTCCGGCGGAGTCCGCTGAAGTTCCGAGTCACTGCAAAAAGTAAATCGACTAATTCAGAGCGTCCAAGACGCGGCTAGTTAGCGGCGAGGACGCGACACATCAGCGCCAATTTTCTGTTAATCAGCGTCTTTGCGTGACGCTGATGTAGTCATTTTGTCTATTAGAAAACAGCGTCGAGGATGCTGGTTCGCAGCATCCCCACAGTTCATTTGTAGCGTCCCATGTTGTTCAGTGATGGCGATGCTATTTCTGTTCTGGTCGTCAAGGTCTACCAAATGCACGAGTTGATTGAAGGCCTCACTGCTAATTTAACTTACTAGGTAGCATGCTTCCAAAACTCAAGGACGGCAGTACGAAGTTGCCTTGAATCTTGTGTTCTACTGATTCGATTTCTCATCATAGCGCTTGAGGAGTCCCTATCCAACTTGATGGACACTTCCGATGCGCTCTGGTGTTACGATCAAGTTTGCGCTGGCTGTTGACACGCTCGTCGGCGCTAACGCAGGCGGACGTCAAGCTATGGATGCAGCCACTGGGGGTGCCGAAACGATCGGTGCAATCAGCTCCAGACCAGTACCCGTTGGCCACCAAAGCTCGGCGGTTGACGCCGGCGCCAATGCTGTGACCCACGTACAGACATTCTGATAATACGCTGGGGGGACTGATACAAAAGATCGAACTGTTGAACAAAATCGCGGCCGATATCGCGCAGGTATTTGTTTAGCGTCTCAACTCTCTCTAGGACGCGACATAGATTCAACCATATGCTTCGTTCGCCTGGTCTGTTATATCGACTACGAACAAGGTCAGTTTCTGAGACATTTATTCATGCTGTCGCTCATCGCCGGTGACGTCTCACGTAGGTTCTCATAAAGCAGAAGAGCCGGGACCAACAGATTGCAGGATGAACGATGCTTCACATTTGTTAATGACGCCGAACCATTGAAGGTGCTCAAGGCGCACGTCGAGATCATCACGCTTTTTATACAGCAAGTGACTGAGTGTGGTTACTTTATCTCTGAATACGCCAAGCGAAAAAAGTTGTCGTCAGATTCACCGTGTTTATGCATCACTCTATGACCAGGAATTCGAGTGATATCGATGCAAGGGGTACGGGTTACGAGAACAGATTAGAAATACTCAAGAAGGTATTTGTGGATGGAGACGGGATTAACCCGTCATGCGCATCCACTCAGCTCCCATCGCAATGGCACCTATTCCGTCCCGACAGTCCATCACCCCACCTGTGAGCACCGCCCGCATAACATCGCATCCGTCTTGTCTCTCACTCGACCATACGTATTATCAAGAAAAGGAGTCACGAGGCCGTTTGGGGTTTGCAGCGGTCGAAAGAACCCTGACGGACTCCGTCTGGAACGAAGGTCAGTCGTGGTTACGCAACTTCCGAACTCATAAGACGTATAACTTACAGTTCTCTGGGGCAGCTTGGATAAAAGAGGTAAGAAATCATTTCTCCTGTCACTCGACAATACGTATTATCGAAGAAAAGGGGCAATACGATTATTTCCATTCGGTTCGCTTGCAGATCGAAGCCTCTTTATATGTGCGCATGATCTCACCGTGGTAAGTTACATCTGCAGCGTTGCATTCCCCGCATTCCCTATAGTCTTGACAGCCTATTGTTCTACATAGATCTCATCCGTCTGTCGCGTTTATTTCACTTCGACCCGGCGGTTGCTAGGACGAACAGTAATATACTAGAAGATTTGTATCCCCTGCGGCGTACACCCCTTTCCTGTAAACTGGTTACGCAACATTCATCCCAGTGCCAAAGTTGCCGAAATATCAGATCGAATGACTTCCAGTTCGCCGGGCAGTCTAGATAAAAGAGGTAACAAACGGCGTAACCATTCCTCGTGTCTCTCACTCTTCAGGATACATTTTCGAAAAGAATTCAGTCAACCCTGATGGACACCGTCTGGAACGAAGGTCGGTGTCAGATGGCGCAATCCAGCGTTACTAAGCTGGCCATTGGAACAGGATAAAAGGACTATGGGTCTACCTGTATTGACCTCAGCAGTTTAACATCTGTCTCTGCTCTTGAGTCTTGAGTGAGTCTCAGCCCTTCCTCAGTCCATTTTCCCCACCCTTCTGTACTTACTCGTTCCACCTTCAGCTCTTTGATTGCGCTAATCCTTACTACGTTTCTATTCTCCCGAAAACAACCAAGGTGCAGTACGATCCTGTGTGATCGTGAAGAGCGTCGTATACTGATGCGGCAGCAAACATAGCATCATGCCCACTTTCCAAAACAACACAGGCTTTGATATTAACGTCAATGTCACGGGCGGAGACGAAGGATTCATCCTGATTCCCGATGGTATTACTGAGGACTGGGTCCGCGCCAGAGTGGAGATCGCCTACATTCAGAGGCTGGACCCCGCCCAGCCGGAGTGGCCGACGGATGTAATGGTTGTGGAACCTGCCGGAGTATATATCATCATTTAAGTTGTGCGATCATGTGTTCGCAAGAATCATACTAAAGGGTAGTAGTATCGAGTGGTTGGTGTTACTATGGCGTATGTATACTAGCACAAATGTGAAAGTAGTATCATGATCATTTGTCTTTCGAAAGTTCTGTGTGACGCTATCCTGAGCGGGTCGGACTGTGGTGCAGTGAGGCAAGAGGGAAGCCACAGTGCAAGGTCTTCGGACAAGCAACAGAAGCGAGAGGCACCGCTTCGGCTTCCTCTCTCGCAGGCTCCACCACGTTACTCATCCGCCTTGCAGCGCTCGTCCGAGCCCATTTCAGCGCACCCACCCACCACGCTCTGCCTCCATTTCCCATTCCTGCTCCTCGTAGCTCACCCCCCTCGACTTGGGGGTAAACGCACCTGCGAGGTGTTCCCACCCACCCTCGCAGCTCAACATACCCGGCAACTCGGGCTCCCGTCCCGGGCCGGTGAGCGCTTTGCACTCCGCCTGCCCACTCTCAGCCATTACCGCCCTCTCCCGGAATACCGTACGGGTTCACACTTGCACGCCGCCGTCATCCTCAACCGCTCGCCGCTCCTTACCCGCACCCCGACTCCCTTTGAAAAAGCATTCTATGCCTACCAAGTCCGCATACACCGCGCCCTGCGCAACCCCATCCCAACCGAGTTCTACTTCAAGCAAGGCTCGCCACTCGAGACGCGATTCAATATCGAGGAGAAAAGACGCGAGCGCATGGCGTTCGGCGCACCGTTCGGCCTGGATCACTCTGAGGAACGGAACGGGGCGACCGAGCTCATGGAAATAGCCATGAAGGACGAAGTGGACGATTCCGACGATCTCAAGGACCTCAACACGAGGGGTCAGCGCAATCTTTATCTCATGTATGGTGGTTTCCACAAGGCGACGTCTAAAAGGGCGAATTTTTTACACATAGTGAGTGTCGCTGACTCGACGCTGAGGCGTGGCTGGTTGAACATATTTAGACAATTTCCAAGGCTGCACATCGAAGACTTGATATAGAGTGTGGACGAGGTATGTATACCTGGATAGTGGGTCGGAACCCAATACTAGGCGTCCACCATCTTTAAACAGAGTACCCAAGACGTGAGTTCAACCCAGTCATGAAATCTTATATACTCACCGCTCCTGTGTAGGACGTTGTCTTTTTTTTACAAAACCCATATTCTTGCAGGGCAAGTTCGCCCCGACCCAGATCGGTACCGAGACTTTGCATGGTTGACCAAGGGTGAAATTAGCAAGCGGACAGACAGTGACTACTGGCTGGGTGTAAAAGACATGCTATCAGATTTTTAACGTATCTCATCGTATTCTGTTTTTTGGCTGTCGATATTAATGATCAGCATGACACAGTCCCCGGGTCTTGAGTATACCCAGCGCGCATATGCGAAGATCTTCTGGCAATGGCTTGTCGGTCGTAAGCGCCACCTTGTTATTCTTCTCGAATACCTCCCTACAGAACACTATTCTGAACGCACTCGAGTCTTCTGCGACGCCCTTGCGCGTGTTCGACTGGTCCTCAACTCACATAGAGCCATCTGTCTATCTGACCATGAATCTCCTTAATAGGTATACCCAACTCCGAGTTCTGAAGTGCCCTTGGTTCCAGTGAACTCCGAGGATGCAATACACCGCCTACTGTGAACACGGTACCCTTGTGTACCTTGTACCAGACCCAGTGTCCACCCCTCGATCCCTGAAGGTCTGACCCGAGTACGGTCCATGTATTTACATTTGCAGTGGGTCTGACGAACCCAAAGTCGAAACTCTGCGTATGGTTATTATGCAAGCCTGAATGTGCACTCTAGGTGGAGACGACGGGAGGAGATCCTGACTCGTTTCATGTCCAGGTATCAGTGGAAAGAGAAGAGGCCTTGCCGCATCGGCTCTTTCGTCTCAGTGAACCGCGCCAACAGCAGAGCGGGTCACCTTCCTCCCGAATTCAGGCTCTGTATCTTCATCACGCCACCCACGTTCCCGGGAGCCTCGGAGTCCCTGACATCTACGACAGCGCAAGTCTTATAGATCCCCGTTAGTTATAATCAGGCCCTCCGAAGGCTTTCTTCACCAAATGTGGCCACGTCTGCGTTTTCCAAGAGTGCGCCACGCCGTACCGACCCCCTACTACCTATCTGTCTACAGTGCGCAGAGAGTGCCAGTGCGCGCCATCCGTCGGTCGCACGTTGGCACGTTCCGGGAAAAGCCACCCCTTGTTCAAAAGACACCTGCTGGAGACACCACTGTAGCGCACGCTCCACACGAGCCTTTAGCGCATACGCCTCGTCCGCGTCGTAAAATGCCATCGCTTTTCGACACGATGACCAGAGGTACAATACGAGTACCTTGTGCAGCGCCTCTTTGCACGCACGCACATTTGGCTAACGGTCGGAGTCATCATCCCTTCTATCCTGTCCAACACACTTATAAACGGAGCGACTAAAAACACAGCGTCAAGCTTCACGCGTATCGCATTGGTGTACAGATGGAGGATCTGCGCGGGTACATCGAGCGCGATCCGATCCGACCACTGGATCGGATAATTCTTAAACGGCAGTCTATCCGAGAACAAGAGCAGATCTCTGCCGTGCGCGTCCATGAACTCGCTTAGAGTCGGAGATCATAGTGAGCCTCCAAGAAACCTACCTAATGACGCGATTGATATAATGACCTCACTGGCAGGTGGACTTCACTAGTAGTGCGGCGTAATTCGGCGAACTCCGCGGACGGACAGCCGAACCATGCCGCAGTGCGCCGGAAAGGCCAAGGTCCAGTCTTTCTGGGGTCTTGCTAACCGGCCTTCAAGCTTCAAGTTGTGGTACGAACAAACGCAAACCACTTTCAGAACCGGGTGGACCGGAGATGCCAGCGCGTCAAAATGGCCACAATCATTGGTACTCACCTGTCCAAGTCCAACTTACGTTCCCCGACTCCCACGAAGTGGAGGAGGGTCTCCAAGCAAGTAAAAGGCTATCTGGTCACGGTCATGATCACTGGCAAGCTTGGAAATCAACGGAGCGCTCGAAGCCCGGATGTAGAAGGAAGAGTAATCTTGCTCGTGCGCCGACGGTGTGTACCTTGTTCTCACCTTCAAGTTCCCCCACCATCACAAATTCGGCTCTACTTAGACTGTATCCCGCTCTCCCTCCTCACTCTCACCCTGGCCATCTCTACCGCCGCCTCCCAGGTACCCTGGAATTCCCGCCCAGACGTCCAATCCGGCATCCTCGTCGACGTGCTCAACAAAGACCAGGACCACACACTCCTCCTCTCCATCCTCCAGCGGACTCGCCTCATCCCAATGACAGCACCTTCTTTGCACCTACCAACGACGCACACACTGTAGCACAGTCTCTTTTCTGACTCTGCGCCCGAGAAAGTGCAAGAACAGCTTTTGAAGTAGAGGTCCTTCCATCCAACTTCCGCCATGAACGAGGACGACGGTGCTCAGTTTATGCGTCCACTCTCACTCAACCTCTCTGCCCTCAGCACCGCCGAGTACGACTTGTACACGGCGTCGCTCGATTATCTTGCCACAGACTCCACGAACGGCAATTCAAACAGCAACATCCGACGGACCACCCACGTCCGCGACGACGCTCGCTGCGAGCGCATGTCCGTCGGCGTACGTGAAGCACGAGCATGGCTCCGTGGTAGATTCCCTGATCTCCCAGGATCCGACATCGAGGCTGTTAGTAGCCATCAACGGTTTCCCCATTCCGGCCCAACGGACTGACACCCTTCTCCCTCCACAGATCCTCAAGCTATTCTGTCCCAACATGCTGTTTTCAGACAAGCTCACGGGCGGCCAATTCTTTGCCGCCCTCCGCCTTGTCATATATGCAGACTCGGGTATAGGGATTGACCCTACACTCGCGTTCGTTCAGGGTGAGTCAGTTTCGTGTCTGTCTATGCTTGATCGGGTGTTAACACTTCTCTGTTTCCGTCTCGCATGTAAAATATAGCCTCCCCGAAACCTGCTGGTGGTCAGTATGATCGACTTTTCTCGATTTCAGGCCCTCTGACAGCGTTCCAGTGCCCCGAAAACGTACTTTGGCAGAGGCTGGCCTCACCTGGTTCAAGTCTGCAAAGTTCACCAAGCTTTCCCCGTCTAGCATAACTGCTTCCCGATACAGGTCGATACAATGTGAAGCTGATGAACGCTTGCTCGATGACCGCGCAAATGTAGATGCTCAGGGTGGAGACGAGATTCCTGACAATGAAGTCCCGCCGATTTTGCTTGTATACCAGCCGTTTGGTGTCTTCAGTGATGTGTATCTCCATACGGGTCACGAAAAGGGTGCCTGTCCCCGCTTGGAAAAACAAGTCGACGAGTTTGCAACGCAAATGACTTTGTTCTATCCCGATGAGGACAGGAGGCGGGATGCGGGTTTACCTCTTCTCAACAATATCTTTCGTGAAGCTCTTAAACCAATTACCCCAGCTATCACTGTCGACAAATGTGCAACAGACGGACACAATGTCGGTGCCTGTGGCATACCCCGGTTCCTAGTCGAGTTCAAGAATGAAATGGCAGGCATTAACAGCATACCAATTCTTGAACTATGTGCCTATTACCACCAACTCATCACCAAAGCCGACGTAAAAATCTTATTGTCTTCGAAGATGCCAACACTTGGTATGACGATTATTGGTAAGTTGATCATTGGATCGGAACAATTTGTGATATTGACTTCCATCAGGCAGCATGGTCACATTTTACGCCATAGTCTTCGTGGGTCGATATCATTACACTACTTTGACCTCTGGACTGTCGTGTGCCCATCGTGCGAGCAACGAAAACGATCGACAGAAATTGTACGATGCGTTTGCTGCAGCGGTTGCTCTCCTGCATCACATTACACAGGATACCGATGCCTACTTGGAGAAGGATGGGAGAGTGCTTCCACCCCAGCTGAGGAGCCACCTCTACCCGGCAATCACGGAGCTGCCAACCTTTGAAGACTCTTCGAAACCCATTACATTCGAAATCACTCGCTCTATTGTCACCACCATTGGTCGATACGTCTATCTTGCCATCTCCTCAAATGGTGATAGGCTTGCCGTGAAGTTCACGCGATCATATTCTCCCGAACTCCACAGTTTCTGTGCTGAAAAAGGCCATGCACCTATGCTCCGTGGTTTTGCGAAACTTCCTGGGGGGTTTTTTGCTGTTGCCATGGACTTTGTGGATGGCGACGACTTGGATTCAGTCACCATGAATTCCCTTGATGACCTGAAGCATTGGGCAAATCAATTGACAGATCTTATCAACTCTTTCCATGCTGCTGACTATGTCCATGGAGATATTAGATCTCCCAACATACTCGTCACCAACAACAAGGTTATGCTTCTAGACTTTGATTGGGCTGGAAAGGAGGGGGATGTCTTCTACCCCCGTGGCCGTCTGGCACTAGAGCTTACGGAGGGACGCACTCGAAGTGATCAGATGATCACAAAGGTCGATGATAGACGCATCTTGGCCAATCTTCTGAAAAAGATGGGATTGCCTTGAAATTTGTTGTTTTTTTATTCACTCAATTATTTGTATTTTATGGCCAAGAGGACCCTCTAATATTTCACCCGAGTGACGGGCCTAATTTGGAGAGCAGTAATCCGTTGTAGCTCCTTCCATCCAACCTCTCCGCCACGAACGAGGACGACGGTGCTCATTTTATACGTTGGCTATTCCAACTCTCTCGCGGCGTCGTTTATGGCTACAGGCACAGGCATGGGCGCAGCTGCATCATACCGTTACCTCCGCCTCCGCGGAGGAAGCGTCCGGAGAGCGTGCAGATGTCGTCAACACCGGGGTCGGACATGGGGGACCTTGCGTTTGCGCGATACCCGACCACCACTGCAAGGACGCATTGACGGACGACATCGTACCACCAAGGTCCAGGACAGGGTCTCTCGCGGCACTTATCCCTCACGCGCGAGTATTTTACTTCATGTCGTACTAGCCTCATCACAAAAATTGCATAAAATGGATATGAGACTATAACCCGTTATATGGGTCGTCTGAGTTTTTTTTGCTATAGTAGGTGGGGGGTCATATAATCCAATGTCCGTAAAC
>JBBPPY010000613.1:0-18939 GCA_038092195.1 Leccinum barrowsii
TGATCGAGATGGTCGTGAACAAATTCTACGAGCTATCTCTCAACACATCTCCGACAACTCCCTTCCTACCAACCTTCGCTTTCTCATTACCACCCGACCCGAAAGCGATATCCTCTCTGCATTCCCATCTGCCCCACATCTAGTTCACAAACACATGGGGGATATCTTAGATAAGGATGTCGACGAGGACATCGAGAAGTTCATCCTGCATTCACTCCACCAATACACTAAACTTGAAACTCCTTGGCCCCACCAAGAGTGGTGTCGACTCCTCGTCCACCACTCACAGCATCTCTTTCAATGGGCTTCCACTGCATGCGGATTTGTTCAGGGACGTGGTAGCATCGGAGTTAGCCCAAGCAAGCGACTGAAGACGCTGTTACAACATGACGGCAATACCACGATCCGCCCTTTAGATCAACTGTACAGAGCAGTCCTGAGTCAACTCTTTACCTTGAGCGAGTCTCAGCAGTCCTTTCAAGAGGTGATGGCGACCGTACTGGCGCTGAAGGAGCCACTATCCCTGACTGCGCTTTGTGTTCTCTTTGAGTCAGATGGAAATTTGGATGTTCGAGATATCATTGAACCCATGGGATCTTTGCTGGATGGCGTGTTTGACGAAGAGAAACCAGTTCGACCACTTCACACTTCATTCCGTGATTTCCTACTGGATGAAACACGTAGTACCACCTTCCATGTCAACATTCAATTGGAGCATTCACTCTGTCTCGGGCGAGCATTGCTTGCATGCATGCGAAAAAATCTTCGATTCAACATATGTGGTCTCAAAGACTCCCGACAACGCAACTCGGCTATCTCTGACCTGCCAAGTCGGTTGAGGAGAGCCATTCCACCACAGTTGATATATGCTTGCCAATACTGGATGGTTCACCTGGAAGATGGTGTTCCTGCTGCTGACCAGGACCTGTTGAATGAGGTCACAATCTTCTTTGAGAGATTCTTCCCCTATTGGCTGGAGGCCATCAGTCTTCTGTCAGTCTTGTCACCACAGCTGTTTATCCTATCTGCCATTGAGACTTGTGCTATTCTGAGAAAATGGGCCAAGGTAAGATTATTCATAACAATATGTAGTCAGTACTAAATCACAGCTCAATAGGACCATAAGGCTGCCACATTAGCTTCAGAAGGGTCCCAGTTCATTCAAGTATTTGCCCCTGTGTTGAAAGAATCTACCCCTCATCTCTATCTATCAGCCATGGCTCAAACCCCCACCAACTCACCACTTTGTGCACTCTGGCAGAGTCATCTCCAAAAGCATATCCCAATCACCTGGCAACATCCTGCACATTGGCCAGCTGAGGTTCATACTATGCAAGGGCACACTGCTTCAGTTCAATGTGTTGCCTATTCACCTGATGGGACTCATATTGCATCTGGTTCTGAGGACAGCACCATTTTGGTTTGGAATGTGGCTAGTGGTCAAGTTGTGGCAGGTCCTCTCCAGGATCACACAAAAGCTGTTACTTGTGTTGCTTATTCTCCTGATGGGGATAAGATTGTCTCTGGTTCTTGGGATAGGACTATCAGAGTCTGGAATGCAACCAATGGGCAGCTTTTGGCAGGACCATTCCAGGGACACACAGATTCTGTCTTTTCAGTTGCCTATTCACCAGATGGGATCCATGTTGCTTCTGGCTCTGCAGACATGACTGCTAGAGTTTGGAATTCAATCAGTGGTCAGCTGATGGCAGGTCCATTCCTAGGACATACAGATGACATCAACTCAGTTGCCTATTCACCTGATGGAATCTACATTGTCTCTGGTTCAGGTGATGACACAATTAGAGTTTGGGATGCAACTAGTGGTCAACTTGTGGCAGGTCCTTTCCAGGGACACACAGAAAGGGTCAACTCTGCGGTGTATTCACCAGAGGGATCTCACATTGTCTCTGGCTCAGATGACAAGACCATCAGAGTTTGGGATGCAACCAGTGGTCAACTTGTGGCAGGTCCATTCCAGGGACATACAGAAGCCATCTATTCTGTTGCTTATTCTCCTGATGGGAATCAAATTGTCTCTGGCTCTCAAGACAGCAGCATAAGAGTCTGGAATGTAACCAGTGGTCAACTTGTGGCAGGTCCATTTCAAGGACATACAAGTTCAATATTCTCTATTGCTTGTTCACCTGATGGAACCCAACTTGGTTCTGGCTCAGCAGACAACACCATTAGAGTTTGGAATGCAACTAGTGGTCACCTTCTATCAGATCCTATGCAGGGACATGCTGATACAGTTCAATCTCTTGCCTATTCACCTGATGGTATACATATTGCTTCTGGCTCTTGGGACATGACTGTGAGAGTCTGGGATGCAACTAGTGGTCAGCTTGTGGCAAGCCCATTCCAGGGACATACAGACTTGGTCTACTCTGCTATCTATTCACCTGATGGGACCCACATTGCTTCTGGTTCTGGGGACAACACCATTAGGGTTTGGGATTCCACTAGTGGTCAGCTTGTGGCAGGTCCATTCCAAGGACACACAGATGAGGTTCACTCTGTTGCCTATTCACCTGATGGTACCCATATTGCTTCTGGCTCTCAGGACATGACTGTAAGAGTCTGGGATGCAGCTAGTGGCCAGCTTGTGGTAGGCCCATTCCAAGGACATACAGACTTCATCCAATCTGTTACCTATTCACCTGATGGGATCCACATTGTTTCTGGCTCTGAGGACAACACCATTAGAGTTTGGGATTCCACTAGTGGTCAGCTTGTGGCAGGCCCTTTCAAGGGACACACAAATGGAGTCTACTCTGTTGCCTATTCACCAGATGGAACCCACATTGTCTCTGGTTCTGGAGACATGACCATCATAGTTTGGGATGCAACCAGTGGTCAGCTTGTGATAGGGCCATTACAGGGACACACATCATCAGTTTTTTCTGTTCAGTATTCTCCTGATGGGGTACATATTGTTTCTGGCTCTTGGGACAGCACCATTAGAGTTTGGAATGCAACTAGTGGTCAGCTTGTGGCAGGTCCATTCCTTGGGCATGGTGGCTCTGTTAACTCCATTGCTTGTTCACCTGATGGTACCCATATTGTCTCTGGATCCTCAGACAAGTCCATCAAAGTATTGAAGATACAGCATCAGGTTTCTTTTGGGAGTTCAGATGAGAGAGATGGCTGGATTGAATCTGGCAATGAGCACCTTTTTGCTTGGATTGCTCCTTGGAATAGGTCTCACTTTTGTCTTCCTGTTCACTCCTTGGTCATATCTCCCACTCAAACATATCAACCTCCCAATATTGATAGATCTTTGTTGCCAGTGGGAGAATCCTGGATATCCTGTTGGAAGAATTGATCATACCATGGTAGTACTCTACAAGTAGTCCATTTTGTTCTTGTTTTGCACCCTACTATACTATGCCAATTGAGACTACCCATGACAATACTACCCATGACAATACAAGATATAGATAAGCTGATTGAAGGTCGTAATAATAATAGATCATGGCAAGCACCATCCATGAGCCAGTAATTTCTCAGCATGACCAAGGAGCGAGTACTGCAGCAACTGCCAGCATCAGAGTACAATCTGTATCACAAGTAAGTATGCTACTTACAACAAGCAAATATCTCGACCAGTGTTTCAATTCTTTCAATGCACCTGTAGTACAATCATCCAGAATGTTGAGCACGAGCTCTGCAAACGATCGACCAGCATACTTCACTAAGCTGATATTTGCTTCCTGCCGATGTCAAGTAACAAACTGTAAGCCGTATGGTACACACATCACTAGTGACACACCTGTTGTTTTCTCGACACGACGAAATGACACAGCAGGAGTATCCGGATAGGCATGCAAAGGACGACTGGGTCCAGGCACACTACCAAGTGTATCAGCCCGCAGTCCTTGCCGGCCGGCAGCTTATAACAGTCGAATCAAAAGATTAGATTTGATCAGACTGATGATTGGCAACAACAACCAACGGCTTGGAATTGTTCAGATGACCATTCCGGATGTCTCGCCATCAAATGACGGGGCCTTGGACGAAGTTGGCGCGAGCATACCCTGGATTTCTTTCGTGATCGCGGTTGACATGGTAGTAGATAGGAGTGGAGGCGGGGCGGTTACGGACGTCGGAGGGGGCAATAGCGAATTAGGGGACGATGGTGCGGGTGTGCTGATAGTGGCGGACGAGAGTGTGGACGGTGCAATGTTTAATGGAGCGCGTGACGATGGCGTGGTAAAACGACGGAGGGTGGCTATCGTAGCCTGATATACGGTGGCGGAGGGAGCCAGGACGGGCGAGGACGAACCGGGAACGGCGGGAGACGGTTGGGGCGGAGTGCTCGAATCCGCGTTTGTTATCGGCTGTGCGGTCTCTAGTACGTGCTTTGCAGCTGCGCGGGTTACGGCGGGCGGAATTGAGACGGTTCCTAGGAGGTTCCTACGTTTAGGTGGCTTCGCTGTCCAGGTGGAATTACTGGGCAGAGGAATGATAGCGTGATGGGGCTAAGCCAAAACTGTCCCCTCGCGATGGGCCCAAAATTATGTGAGCACGTTCCTATTTGATGGGAAGGCGGCAGGCTGAGTGCAAGAAGAGAGCTGAGCGGGCGAGAGGATGCGGTTGCGACGACGATCGGACGAGGACAAGGACGGGAACGGAAAAAAAAAATTGGGAGATCTAGTATTCGATGGCATACAGTGAGGACCAGACGCCGGATCCTATACAAACCGTCAAGTGTAAGGTGCAGCTCGAGAGGGGGATAAACAGGTCTGATACAGTGGGAGGGTGTAAGCCTACATCTTACACCCGTATGACATCCAATACCGTTGCCTTGCATTCGAGTTTTCCCGGGCCCTCATGGAAGAGGTGAAGGACACCTAGCCCATTTTCGACAGTGTGCTGGTCATCTGGGACAGTGAATGCTTGTACAACAACAGAGTTCGTTGCTTTCGAGGACACATCATCACAAATAGCAATCACATGTGTCTTTTGTGAGCATGACTGAGCCCCAGATCCAGGCTGGCTGAGCAATATCGATATTAGTTGATCCTGATTGACTAATGAGTGTTATTCATGGCAGGCAAGACCCACATACTAATGCAAGACTGAATACGGAGATAAAATACCCGGGTTATCGTGTCGAACACCAATTGCAAGGAGTGAGGTGGCAAATAAAGAAGCCGCGAATACCCCAGAAAATGCCTTCGGAAATTTAGCTTCACAGCAAGCCTTGTTACTGGAAGATTGACGAGCTCAGCCAGTTATTTTGTTGGGTTTTTTGGATTCCAGACAAGTAGACATCATCAATCAATGTTAGTTCTTGCAAGACAATGGATCAGTAGAAATGCGTGTTACCAGTCAGGCCTTCAGGCTTGGGGTGTCGTGTATCCTACTAGACCGGAAGAGAGTGAGACGAGATGCAAAATGTCATATATAGGGCGTCAAGCACTGCCAAGTATGAAGGTTGTCACTCTGAAAAAATATGATGCAGCATATGATACGCGGACACAGGCAGGACAAATAACAAGTTACCGAACGGGATGTCCGTTCATGATCTTGTCTATTGTTTTCGTCCGTAGAGGCGTGTCTGCAAAGAGTGCCCTGACCATCATCACGAGCTCATCGATCTCAAAGTCCACCAATGCGCCTTCCTCAAAGAGATACGTCAGGTCTGTCATGGATGCTTCCTGGAGGGACGGGGAAAAAAAAAGTCAATTTAAGATGCGACGCTGCAGGTCGACCATGCATCACTTACCAGGAGTTCCGACAGGTACGAAAACTTCAGCCATGATGGAACATAGGAAACGACAAACGAAGACTAGATATGTCAAAGCGGATCAGCGGGGGTCATCACGATCGCGTCATCGGGAGCCCACTCACTTCGCTCATGTCCTCCACAAATAATCCCTCAAGAGCTGTCAAGATCCGACAGAGCTCACTCAACTTGTGTGACTCCACTTCAGTTATGTCCGATATCGATAAAATACTATCCAGGATGCGTGACAAGACTCCATCAACGATCAGTCCAACTGCCGTGTAATATTTGCTTTTCGGAAGGACCGACTTTGCAAATGATTGAGCAAGCAACAAAGAGTTCTCACGAGCTTGCTCACCTTCCAAGCATGTGCAATACCCCTTACATCCCGCAGAACTCGAGTGATCACCATCTCGCATTCGTCATAGCGTTCCTGGTCCGATGTGTCCGTAAACCCGTCAGCGTCGCCTAGAACCTCTTCCAGAGCTGCTATTTGGTTGTCCTAGAATCATCAAATCGATACACACGCATCTCAACGACGTATTGGTCACTTACGACGCCTTGGTAAAACCAGCTATCAGCCAAAACCCTGAGGTCATCTTTGCATTCCTCGAGCCTTTCTTGGGCACTAGGCAGCCCTTGCTCATGCTTTAATACGCGAGCTGTCTCCTCCGAAAGATAGTAACAATCGTTGGAAAATTGCATGCGGCCAACAGGTTGTGACAGCCTCGAAGCAGCCACCACAGGATGCAGTGCGCAAAACAGGTCGAGGACCAGAGGAGCAGATTGCATGATCAACGTTCCTGGAGCTGAAGAGGAGGGGGAAGACTTGGAGAGAATGCCAGAAGATGCAACCGCTTTGCCCTCGCGCAAAGCGTCCTCGACGGCCTGGACGATGCGTCGAACAAGCACCGATACCGAGTACAGTTCTTTGTTGACAGTGTGAACGACTTGCGGAGGTTTTGGAGGCGGGTATGGGCCGTTATGCCCATTAGAAACGTGGCCATTCGTTACTGGGTGTCCGTTGGATTGTGGTCGATTGCTCGAAGGCGGGGCCTTGGATAAAACCGCGGGTGGTAAGGCCACCTCGTTGGCAATTGTGTCATCAGCCCATGGGTCATCGTCCCAGACTTCGTCTTCAACAGGATCCTCAGGAACAATTTCGGCTGAACTCTGGGTGCTCGTCTCGGGCGGTTCTTCGGCCAATTCGTCGTTCCAACCCCAAGCTTCGTTCGAATCTGGCTCAGCCTCCTCCAAAGATTCTGAAACGCGAACTTCTTCTGCTTCCTCGTCATCATCATCAAAGCCCCATGCATCCCCTGCGTCAACGCTCGAACTTGACGATTCTGTTTTGACGGTGTGAGCATCGCTTGAGTTTCGATCATTCGTCACCACAGGAGCAGATTCCGCGCTGGGTTGAACAACGTTGATAAACGTGATGAACTCAGCTGAAAACGTGTCTTTGGGACGGGAAGCGCTCGCCAAGATAGTCTCTCGAACGTCATCAAGGATGCGTTGCCGTCGTCCTCTCTCATAGTGTCCGCAAACATTGTCCACCCAATTCCGGATCTCCCTTTCGAAACCATCCCCTTTGAGCAGTCCAACAACATATTTAGTCTCAAAGTCGACGGCATTTATTGTCAGCTTCAGAAATGAAGGAAGCACATCCAATTTTGATGGCAGTGAGGGAATGAGTAGACGCGTCATGATAGATGATGTCAATGGTTTGACAAGATTCTTCGCCAATGTCTCGCGCTGTGATTGGGGTAGACACGGAAACAGCGTGTCATTGATGAACTCCAGAATGCGCGATAGACTGCCGAGGGTTGTTGCGCCATCCTTTGTAGACGAGGGCAGGCGCTGCAACCTGTGAACAAGCAACCCAAATTGATCCAGTTCTTGAGAAATAGACAACGAAGTAGGACGGTCGAGTGACTGGTCAATGCAGTGCGCGGTGATGTCACGCCGCAAAGTTGTCATGTGTGCAGAAAGCGAGGCCGAGGAAAGCGAAGATAGCACTGCACACAGAGGTACGGGGTTCACCGAATTTGGAACTGGACACAACGTAAATGTCAAGGTCAACGATCGTTTGAACGAACCCACCAAGAACAGAAGGTCGAATGATGACGTCAGTCGGCGAGACAACCACGCCTTGTGCATATGCATTGTTCAATAATTCTTCGATACGGCTGGCGAGCACACGTAACTTGGACTGCACAGCGGATTCAGATGCAGGAATGCGTCCAATCCGACGCCACGTACCCTTATGTCCGACGTGATGGTAGCCTCTCCTAGGGGTGAAGGCGTCGTGTCCAGTAGCTGAGTCAACGTAGCGCTCGCTGATACCGCCGCCGGAAGATCTCCAGACTCCACCAAATGTTGCACATTTTCCAGCTGAGTCTTGCATTCCGAGAGGTGTGACAGCGACGCGTGCAGCACGTCGGCGTTTAGGGACGCTTGTGCGAGGGATTGGTGTCTTCTGAGTGCCGCGAGCAGCGTCGGGGTGAGACCGCTCTGGGTGAATGTGTCACAACCGCACGTGCGAACAGCAATGACAAGACATACATACCTCTGGGTCCGAGACCGAACGGTCGAGCGACTCCATATCACTGGCAAGACCTCGGAGCCGTTGTTGAGCAGACTTTGCGGAGGCCAACTGGGCCTCGAACGCAGGGCGGTTCGCATGTATCCGGTCGTGAATGTGCCTCTGCTCTACCAGGTCAAGTTTTCGTCGACGAGATTGGGGTAACGGCACACCTTGGTGGAACATATGGACACGTCCAGCTCAGCTCGCCACGAGGATGCGACTGTCGAGTCCAGAGACTGGAAGGTCACCGCATCGAGCTTGGAGAGAATCTGCGAGGAGACGTCGACCTGGCGCGGAAGATGTGACGGGACGCTGAACGTCATGACATTGACTGTTCTCGACACCAACTCGTGGTAACTTGTAATTACTACCTCCCCTCCAGGTCACGTGAGATAATAGAACTACACTTGTTATTACCACAGGAAAGCACCAAGATTACAAGGACGATGACTACTGTACTAGCGGACCGGGTATCAGACCAAGTGGAATCTAGAATGACACGGCCAATGTGTCGTCTCACTCTCAAGTGAAACGTTTGAACGTAAATCTGCATGGGCAACCCCGTCAGAAAATGGCAATAATCAAATAGAATATGACAGACCCAAGGAATGCGAGGTCCTTGTCTGAACCCACTTGTTCCACCGCCTCGAGCTGGTCCGGTACGTTCCCAAGCTCGTCCGTCGGGAAGTACGATGTGTCCGTAATGGAAGACAACGCCGGAACGAACGGAGGTGCGATGTAGCGTAGGTTCTCCCAGTCGCAACCATAGAAGAACGGTTGGTTCTTAACCTCGTTCGCCCCGAGCCGGTGGCTGGCCCAATTCATCATGCTGAGCGGGCAAAAAAAAAATTAGTTTGCAATGGAATCTAGGGTGACGTACGACTTACCCTCGGATCAAATGCTCGGCTTCCTTGCTGAGATGCACTTCGTCAGGGAAGTACAAGTAATTGGGCCACTCAATAATCTTCTTGTACGTGTCGCTCGGGTTTTCTGAACAGAACGGCGCATACCCAACGAGACACTCGAACATGATCGCACCCAGAGACCACCAATCGCACTCTTTACCGTACCCTTTTAGCATAAACACCTCGGGCGCAATATAGTCCGGCGTGCCTAATGGGGATTTGTGTAAATTTGCGCGCAAGATCCGTGAGCAGGGTCGCAGTGCTCACCGACAGTAGAGTATGCCTAGAACATGGGCTTGTCAGCAAACATACACAATCATCGGACAAGCCAACTCACGAGCTTCCGGCGGTTGGCTTTCCAGGTCGCAATCTGGTCCCGGCTCATGGTGAGGTGGATTGCATTGACCTGCACGCTGTTTCTCGCAGGATCCCGTTGCTTGTCTTGCTCAATGAGGCGCTTGTAGAAGTCCCCATCGGTCGTTTTGTGAAGTCCAGTAGAAAGACCAAAGTCGGACAATTTGAGGTGTCCGTTCTTGTCGATCAAAATGTTGTCGGGTTTGATGTCACTGACCCACTGGGATGAGTGGCGTCTAGGTTCAGAGGAGATAACATACCGATGAATGTATCCCAGGTCGTGCACCGCTTCGATCGCAAGGATACACTCTGCCATGTAGAATCGTGTAACATCCTCTGAGAATATGTCGTACTTCATGAGCATGGTCATGAGGTCACCTCCGGGGAGGAACTCCATGATGAGATACAGATATAATGGGTCCTGGAAAGAATAAAACAGCTGTACGACCCATGGCGAAGTCGACTCGGCCAACAAGTCGCGCTCTGCACGAACGTGAGCAAGCTTGGTTCGCGAGTGAGATCATCGAAGCCAGGGCACCAAGGATGGATCCGACGGACCTGGTCGCGTTTCAACATCTCAGCTTTTTGCAACGTCTTCATTGCATACACCTTGCCAGTATCCACTTTCTGGACAAGCCGAACCTGCGACAGGAAAAGTCATGCCATGCAGATGACGGGCACGGTCCTATCTCACCTCTCCGAACGCGCCCTTGCCAATGACCTTGACCGTCCGAAAATCCGTCAAGCGTATCTTGGTTCTCCGAAGCCTGAGATGCTGAGACTCGAGCTTACGATACTTGCGTATCTCACGTTCCTTGGCCTCGTGGGGGATGGATCCCTGGCTGATCTTTTGCTCGAGCTCGACGCGACTGAGGAATAGAACATGGGCGGTGAGGAAATATGGACGATCACGGCATACTCACCGGCTGTTGCGCTCGATGGCGACGTCGACTGCGAGTTTGTAGTAGGACTCGAGCTTGAGCTTGGCGGCAGTCGCGCGGGAGACGGCATCGGGGGAGAAGCCTTCTGTGCTTCGTTCAAAGTAAACGTAGTCCTCGCCACGCGTCTTGCTTGCCGTACTCGGTGCCGGAGAAGGGGTACGGTCTGGACCAGCGGGACTGAGACCGTTTGGACTGACAGAAGGTTCCGTGGACGGATGTTGAGTCATGGCGTTGAAACGTGACGGTACAGAAACAAGAAAGAAGCGGGCGAGAACGAACGTAATAAGAGTCTTTTCTCAAACCGAACCAGCTCACGAGAAGAGCGGCGTTGTTTAGATCCAAAGCTATTGCCAAACAAACACCCGCCACTACTTACTACTACGCCGTCGACGATCGACATCATGGCGGACCTCACGTTCGATACGTTAATGGACGATGGAAACTACCTGGGCTCAGACAGGGCCAGGATGGAGAACAAGGTCATCCTCGACGAGCTAGAGCGCAAAAAAAAGGCGCGCAGCATGGCCGTGCCGACAGATGACAATCGCGTCAAGGCAAGGCTTCGCGAGATCGGCGAGCCCATCACGCTCTTTGGTGAACGCGTGCGTGCATCTCCCATCCTCGTTTCCTGACGCTATTCACGCACGAAACAGGCAGCTGACCGACGAGACCGTCTCATCTATGTACTGTCTCAAATCAATGCCGCCCGGGGGGAGGAACTCCGGGTGGAGGAGGAAGAGTCATCCGAAAGCGAAGAAGAGGTGCATTTTCAGCTCGTCTTTGACTGCGTCTAGATCTAATCCGTCTACAGGAGGAATTCTACACTGAGGGCTCGCTCGAGCTGCTACAAGCCAGGCGGCGATTAGCAGAGTACTCTCTGCCCAGGTTGGATTTTACCTACCCATAGGCGACATCAGTAAGGTGCTTACAGTATCCTACCCTCTTCGTTATCGCAGAGCTCAAAAGCGTGTCGCCCAACAGCGCATACACGCCAAGCTGCCACTCACACGCATCATCGACTTGCGAAAGAAAATCTTTGGCGAAGTCAAGGTAATCGTGATCTCACCACCACCCACCCACTCACTGACTCGGATCACGGTCAGCGATTCGGCAACCTCGGTTCTCAGATCGGCGACGACCGTCCCATATCACAAGTCCGCTTCGCCCCTAATAGCAAGATTCTTGCCACAGGCAGTTGGTCGGGTGCCGTCAAGCTATGGAACGTGCCTGCCTGCACGCCCATACGAACCCTGCGTGGTGAGCAATAACCCCACAGGCTTGCGCCATGCGCCACGTAATAATCATGCCCCATTCCTGCAGGTCATGCGGACCGTGTGGGAGGCGTCGCCTGGCACCCACGAGCCACGCTCTCACAAGGAGAGGGATTGGTGAACCTCGTCTCCGGGGCGGGGGACATGAGCGTCAATCTCTGGTCTTTGGACAGGTGCGCACAGACCAATACACGTCCGAATTCCCACCACTCATCGCACGCACCAGCGATGCTCCACTCGCCACCATGAAAGGACACGCAGACCGGGTCTGTCGTGTCGCGTTCCACCCCTCGGGTGACTATGTCGCATCCGCCTCCTTCGACACGTCCTGGCGACTGTGGGACGTGGCGACCGCAAAGGAGCTACTCCTCCAAGAGGGTCACTCAAAAGAAGTCTACTCCGTCGAGTTCCAGGACGACGGCGCGCTCGTCGCATCCGGGTTGGTTCACTAATAAATCGCTTGCAAAATCTCCGCCATACTAACCCTAAAACCCAGTGGTCTAGACGCGATCGGGCGCGTGTGGGATCTTCGCACGGGCCGCACAGCCATGGTCCTCGATGGCCACGTCCAAGCCATTTTCGGTATCGCCTTTTCCCCCAACGGGTGTGTCCTCCGAGGAACTGCAACGAGGTGACCGTGCTGACTATCACCCAGTTACCAAATCGCAACCGGCGCTGGCGACGATACCATCCGCATATGGGACATGCGTTCCCTTAAAGCCCTCTACACCATCCCCGCCCACGTCTCCAACGTAGCCGACATTCGGTTCTTCAGGAGCGACGCCTTGCCTCCGGTCGTCCCTGTCAAGGGCGAAGTCGTCATGAACGGCGTGAACGAGACCAACGAGGAAGCGGGGGCAGACAAGAATGCTGACGATGACGACGTAACAGAAGAGTGGAGCTACCGATCGGGACTCTACTTTGCGAGCGCAGGGTACGACGGATTCGTCAAGCTGTGGAGCGCCGATGATTGGCAGCTGCTCCGCACGCTTACAACAGATTCTGGCAAGGTCATGTCCGTGGATCTCACTGCGGACGGTCAGCTGCTGGCCTCTGGGACATATAACCGTAACTTTCAGTTGTTTGCACCAGAAGACGTTATGGTGTAGGTTGTGTGGCCAAAATTGAATTTAATAAAACCGATCCACGCGTGACAACATGGCGATAGAGAGGAAAAAAGGGTTTGCGCCCCAAGCGCACCGCATATGTATAAATATTAGATTACACCATCCCTGACCTATACAACGGGGGCGGATCGAGTCAGTGACGAGAATTGTATTTGATCAGTGGAGAACGGATCATATAGGGCGCACCGTCTGCATAAACCCAGACACCCGAACAATATCGACCACTTGTGCTTCGCTCTCCATAGCTATCACCAAGTTTTCCAGCATCTGAACAAGCAATGCAAGCGTAAACACAATGCACACGCTCAGAGTTCACCACCACCAAGCAACTCACTTCCTCCACCTTGTCCACGGGGATCCCAGTGCAGAGCGCGACGATCTTCTTACACTGGTACTCTTTTTCTGCGCTCGCTCCCTGCAGCGACTTCAGTCTTGCCTCCATCAGCTCCTCCATCCTCAAATGCCACAGATTCAGTCGCCGCAATCGAACCAAGCTCGCAATAGCGTCAGTCGTTGGTATTGGAGGTTCCGTCTCGACACTAAAAGAGATGTCCATCGAACCTGCGACGCCTGCCATAGAAGAGTTCGGCCCCCGCCATTGGAACGCGGGGCCGGCCGTTTCCCGTCCGTCTCTACCAGACAAGTCTGTCCTGCCTGTCCAGTCGAAGCTGTCTTCTTCCGCAATCGCTTTTTCAAGATTTCGTATCCTCTGGTGTACCTGGTCAAGTTCAGCACGTCGACTTTGCCATACTTGTATCTGCTTTCGTTGTTCCGAGAGTTCCCGGGTGGCAGCACGGAGATGAGCTTGTGTCACGTCAAGTGAGTCTTGCTTTGCTTTGATCTCGGCAGAAAAATCGGTGCTAAGACTCTGAACCATTGTCGTCATGTCTACGAGCGGGTCAGCAGCAAGAACTACTACAGCCGCAAAGAAGGGGAGCACACCTGTGATGATATCCTGACTTTTTTGCACTGGCACAGAAGGACCGGTCCGCAATGAAACCAACAAGTCCTCCGCCCGAGGACCACCGCTCAACTCCTGGGTTACAAATTGAGGGCCGGTACATGACATGCACCATAACACCTACCTCGACCTCCACTCCGAAATCGCCAGGACGAAGACCGAGTTTATTTGGCAATATTCGATTAGCGCCGACGTCCAACAACGTTCTTACCAAGCTTCGATTCCCGACGCGTGCGGCGATGTTCAACGCGGTATCGCCGTGTTCGTCCTGAAGATCGACGATCGACCTAAAGTCGCCGCCCTGGTTCTGTGCTATCCACATGAATATCTGATCGAGGTAATATCGAGCGCAAAGTGCACGGCCTTGTATGCCTGCAAGGTACATGATATGATGCAAGACAGATTTTCTGGAGGTGTCAAGGGTGCGTATAGACTGATGCAATGCCTGGACGATGACATTGAATGTCTGTTGGTCCGAATTATGGGTGTCGATGGAAGCGCGCATCAAGGGTGTCTCCCCTGCGAAGTTGCCACGGTGTACGTCGGCATCTGCAGCGATGAGTTGCTCTACAATGTTCTGGCGCCCAAGCGATGCAGCGAGGTGGAGGGCCGAATGACCCTTGTCGTCGAGGATCGCATCCACGTCAAGGGGGAGGGAAGGATCCGGGACGATTTCGCGCAGTAATTGAAAGACAGGACCTGGATCATCTTGGCGGCAGATGGCCGCCACGAGCTGTACGCGACGCGCGTCTCTGAGAATGGACGTGTCACGCAAAAGAGGCGGTTTTGTGGACAGGCGGAGAGGGAGTGAATCGGTGTCTACACCGTTAATCGAGTTGCCATTCATGGAAAGGGGGTGCGGAGAACGGACCGTACGCGGTGGTGGCGCGTCGTTGATCGAGGCAGTGAGCTGAGGCTGGGAAGAAGGGGCGGAGAATTGAGAGGGGTCAGGTTGTGGGGTGAGCTCTTTGCGAGACCGCTTGGTCGGGGAGGGTCCGTCGTCTTGCTCGAGAGATAGGTGAATGTCAAGGGACGCGTCGAGGGACGGTTGCGAAAGGCTGTGGGGGTGCGGGAAGGTGGCAACGGCGGAGACAACTTCCGAATCCGACCTGGCTCTCTTGAGGGACTGCTGTGTTGGAGGTGGAGTCAGGGAAGACGCGCTAGGTGATGTGGCAGATTGGTACGCGGATGAGGGGAAGATGGCAGATCTAGAGGGCGCGAGGACGGACGTGGAGGGGGTGAAGAGGCCCTGAGCGCGGCCCTGGTTGAGGAGGCGGAGTGCGGAGCCAGGCATCATGGACGTGGAGGGTAGTATGGATTGGTTGTATGGGGGCGCAGAGAAGGAGGACGCGGCCGAGACTGGGCGTGGGGACGGCGCGGTATTTGCGGCTGGGAGAGATGTAAGGGAGGTTGAGGAGGGCGTAAAGTCGAAGAGTGGCACGAGGAGAGGCGCGACGCCATATTGCGCGGCAATGTCACGACCGCGGTCGAGCGGAATCCTACAAAGTGAATGAGGCGGCGGGCAGAGGAGAGCGTGTGGAATGTGTACCAAGTGCCTTGGTATTTCCCGTATCCGCCTTGCACGATCTCGTACTTTCCAGGGAGTATTTCCTTCTCGAGTATCTTTGTGCGCCTGCCCTTCTCTATGCCCGCGACCTTGAGGATCTGTGTCGCATTGACATACGAGTCACCGCGTCTGCGCATGACTGCGATACCGCGGACCATGCACTCGTACACCTATACGCGGCGGTAAAACTCTGGGAGTATGCGTGGAGATGGAACGAACCTGCACGGACGAGTAAACTGCATTGTATATCTTGACGGGGGGCTGCTGGACGGGCTGCATGGACGTTGTACACGCCCGGACGCGACCTCGGATGGACGCGCACGACACTAGTGTCGGAGCTGAAATTCGTGGGAGAGAGACGATCACTCCCAACGTTCCTTCAAACTCTTCAACACGTCGTACACCCAGTTCTGGACGTTCCATGTCCATCGGTAACGCGGTACGAGTGCCATATGGATCGTCCAGACGGCTTCCCCGCCAGTCCTCTCGCTCATACAGGGGGTTGCCGAACAGGTCTGCAATGCGTGGTATACTATGTGTTTGTCCCCAATAATCTAGTGCGAGTTGCCGCGTCGAGCGGACATGTGGACTATGATGGCTCGGGCAGTCTCTGTCTGGAGTACTCGCCGGCCCAGAACTGCGTGACTTCGATGGGGAAGCAGCCCGCTGGAACATGTACGGGTTCGAGTATAATTGTGTAACTTGAATGGCACACTCTGCCCCGGAGGCGCTGTGTTATGCAGTCCGTTCCGACGGCAAGAACGGTTGTAAGTCCTAGTCATCCCTGAGACGACCGCATTTTATACACCCAGGTCCATCCATTACATTTGTTCGTTTGGGTAGGAATCGGGATTATCAACCTGTTTCTATTCCCTGCCTCCTTTGTTACGGTGGCTCAAAACGCGTTGCCATCGCCGTCATGACGCTGCTACATTTGACGACTTGACAGGTTACCATGCGGAATGGTCATCTGAACAATTCCAAGCCGTTGGTTGTTGTTGCCAATCATATGATACGGTCTGATCAAATCTAATCTTTTGATCCGACTGTTAGGCGCCGGCCGGCAAAGGAACGCGGGCTCATACATTTGGTAGTCCTCTGTTTCGCCACTGAAATGGAGCATCACACAAGGACTTGAAAGCCTCCAGCAAGGCTCCTAAATTGTTTCGGATGCTGCTAAATGCTCGCGCAAATCCAACTCTTTTCGTACCTCTCAGTAAGAGATTATCGCGAGCTTGCTATTTGACAGTGATATTTTGCGTGTGTGCCTGGGCCCAATCGTCCTTTACATGCCTATCCGGATACTCCTACTGTGTCATTTCATCATGTCGAGAAAACAACCGGTGTGTCACTAGCAATGTGTGTACCATACGGCTTACAGTTTGTTACTTGACATTGGCAGGAAGCAAATATCGGCATAGTGGAAGTATGCTGGTTGATCGTTTGCAGAGCTCGTGCTCAACATTCTGGATGATTGGACTGCATTCAAAGAATCGAAACATGCTGGTCGAGGTATTTGCTTGTTGTAAGTAGTACATACTTGTGATACAGATTGTACTCTGATGCTGACAGTTGCTGCAGTCGCTCCTTGGTCATGCTGAGAGATCAATGGCTCATGGTCAGTGCTTTCCATGATCCATTATTATTATCATTCCATTCAATCAGCTTATCTATGTTTTGTATTGTCATGGGTAGATGAGTCTCAATTGGCATATAGTAGGGTGCAAAACCAGAACAAAATGGACTACTTGTAGAGTACCATGGTATGATCAATTCTTCCAACAGGATATCCAGGATTCTCCCAACAAAGATCTATCAATATCAGGAGGTTGATATGTTTGGGTGGGAGATATGACCAAGGAGTGAACAGGAAGACAAAAGTGAGACCTATTCCAAGGAGCAATCCAAGCAAAAAGGTTCTCATTGCCAGATTCAATCCAGCCATCTCTCTCATCTGAACTCCCAAAAGAGACATGATGCTGTATCTTCAAGACTTTGATGGACTTGTCTGAGGATCCAGAGACAATATGGGTACCATCAGGTGAACAAGCAATGGAGTGAACATAGCCACCATGCCCAAGGAATGGACCTGCCACAAGCTGACCACTAGTTGCATTCCAAACTCTAATGGTGCTGTCCTCAGAACCAGAAATGATGTGTACCCCATCAGGAGAATAGTGAACAGATGAAACTGAGTCTGTGTGTCCCTGTAATGGTTCCATCACAAGCTGACCACTGGTTGCATCCCAAACTATGATGGTCATGTCTTCAGAACCAGAGACAATATGGGTTCCATCTGGTGAATAGACAACAGAGTAGACTGTATTTGTGTGTCCCTTGAAGGGGCCTGCCACAAGCTGACCACTGGTAGAATCCCAAACTCTAATGGTGTTGTCCTCAGAGCCAGAAACAATGTGAATCCCATCAGGTGAATAGGCAACAGAGTAGACTGGGTCTGTATGTCCCTGGAATGGGCCTACCACAAGCTGGCCACTAGCTGCATTCCACACTCTAATTGTATTGTCATCTGAACCAGAAACAATGTGCCTCCCATTTGGTGAATAGGCAATTGAGTTGATATCATCTGTGTGTCCTTGGAATGGACCTGCCACAAGCTGACCACTAGTAGAATCCCAAACCCTAATGGTGTTGTCCTCAGAACCAGAAGCAATGTGGGTCCCATCAGGTGAATAGGTAGCAGAGAAGACTCGGCCTGTATGTCCCTGAAATGGACCTGCCACAAGCTGACCACTAGTTGCATCCCAGACTCTCACAGTCATGTCCCAAGAGCCAGAAGCGATATTGATACCATCAGGTGAATAGGCAACAAGGGAAACTGCATCAGCATGTCCCTGCATAGGATCTGCTAGAAGATGACCACTAGTTGCATTCCAAACTCTAATGGTGTTGTCTGCAGAGCCAGAAACAATTTGGGTCCCATCAGATGAACAAGCAATAGAGTATACTGAATTTGTATGTCCTTGAAGTGGACCTGCCATGAGTTGACCACTGGTTACATTCCAGACTCTAATGGTGTTGTCTCTAGATCCAGAAACAATTTGATTCCCATCAGGAGAAAAAGCAACAGAATAGATGGGTTGTGTGTGTCCCTGGAATGGACCTGCCACAAGTTGACCACTGGTTGCATCCCAAACTCTGATGGTCTTGTCATCTGAGCCAGAGACAATGTGAGATCCATCTGGTGAATACACCACAGAGTTGACCCCTTCTGTGTGTCCCTGGAAAGGACCTGCCACAAGTTGACTACTAGTTGCATCCCAAACTCTGATTGTGTCATCATCTGAACCAGAGACAATGTAGATTCCATCAGGTGAATAGGCAACAGAGTTGATGGTATTTGTATGTCCTTGAAGTGGACCTGCCATGAGTTGACCACTGGTTACATTCCAGACTCTAATGCTGCTGTCTCTAGAGCCAGAAACAATTTGATTCCCATCAGGAGAAAAAGCAACAGAATAGATGGGTTGTGTG
>JBBPPY010000614.1:0-18929 GCA_038092195.1 Leccinum barrowsii
AAGAATGGACGGCCCGCATGGGAGGACGCACCTTGGGAATACGCGTTCATGTAACCTAGGAGACACGACATGGCTGCGACTTCGCACACGTAACCGAACATCAAAAGGACAGGGACTATCTTCGACGTTGTGAACAAGACATATAGCCCAGCTTGAAGCATTACTCAAAGATGGATGGGAGTCAGTAGCGATCAATGCGGAAGGAGTAACGGACGTCAGACATACGCTGAATCAGAAAAAATGGCACAAGCATGAGCCACACTTCGGCGACAAGGTAGAAATTTCTTTGGAATAGAGTAAGATTTAGAGGTGGAAACACATCTGAGAAATACCGACAACTGCAAAGACATCGATCATTTCAAAGCCTCAACTCAACTTCGCTTTCGCTCCACCCAAGAGAACCTACAATTGCCATTGTCGTCGGCCATCAGGAAGGATAGCCCGAAGGAACTTTCAAGAGCCACATACCTGCAGACTCTCATTTCCTCCAGTGGAAGCTATGAAAGCGAGATAAGCAAGCGTCTTCGACTCCAGTTGAATACCAGTGGCAAAGACAAGGCCCTACAATGACCTCGCATGAATTTACACAGCAACGACATCAATGTACCGGATCTAGATACGGTACGCGTTTCCCTTGGACGATATTGATGGACACTCACTGAGGACGAGTCCCTACCAACGGTTAATTGTTGCTTCCAAACGAACACGGTGCAGAAACTCTGCAGAAAATGACGTCAGCGGGGCATCGACGCGTTAAAGAATACTCGGATGCACTACCCAGACGTATTCAACCTAGTTGACACGTGAACGCCATGCAGGAAAAGCTAACAGAGTGTAATCCTCACCTCTTGATCGAACGTAGTACTAACGTTCGTGTACCAGTGTCCAACGACTCGGATCTAACGTCAGGACCTAGTATGGAGAGACTTCTGAATCGAACATGGTATAAACTGTACTTGCCGTGATTGTGCACGATAGCGATGCCTCTTACCGGAGTTTGACGAAAAGTGTGCGGCTTGTGTTTCAAATTCCGCCCAGAGTTCATGCTCCACTCATACTACACATGCATGCTTGTGTGTGGTGATCTCAGTAGCCAGAGAGGACCAATGCCCGAACTCATTACTATTACACCTCAGGCAAGCATGAACCATAGAGAGTAAAGTAGAAGCAGCTTCTCAATTGTTGTAAGTTCAACTTGTAACCACATAGTCCAAGTAAATGGAACTCATCTTTGCAATGAGTGAGAAAAACAAATGAGCACAGATTAAGTCAAATGAGACAAGATGAGCAATCTTTTACTAAGCAGTAGTCCAAGTTTTCAAATGGTAGAGGTAATCTTGTTTATGTTTCCCCTGGAAAAATAAATGAGGACTTAGTTCGAGAAATTTAAGTCAATTTATTACGTAATCATTACCCCGAACATACACAACTGTAGGAAACCTTGCCGTCTCGTTTTCGAGCGCACTGCGTGCGCCGGCAGGGCTCCACATGCGGTAGATGTGGAGTAAAGTGCTGCCAAAGTGGAGTAAAGTGAGTGTAAAGTGGGCGTACAGTAGCAGTAAAGCGTGTAAAGTGAAGTGAGGCGAAGAATTTAGTTAAATCCAGCTTAAATCTAGTCTCTGATTGGCTGGAGCGGCAGGCCGCTTAAATTTTCTCCGGGCCCGCTAGCACGGGGCCAGGGACACTCGGAACCAATGGTCGGCAACGCGCACGACGCACGGCGACAGTCCGAACCCCGCCACACGCTGTCCACCGTCCAGCATGAAAGACAATTCATTTTTTCTGCGTCTGCGCGCTGTCGCGCGCCTGCTGCGAGTTATTTCTCGTTGATCTCAGCCGTTCCTGTGTCCCTATGTCGAGACTGGACCCGCATGCCTCCCGCCTGACCTTTCCTTGTGCCGGGCCAGGCACCCCGGCTGTGCTTTGCCGGACTCTCCCCCCGGCCGGTTTGATTTAACATAAACTTTTCCGATTATCCATACTTAGTTCCATACTTGTGTTTGCAGAGAAGTTTGTGTGGTGGTTCAAGGCGAGTTCGCCACGACAAGTTAAGTGATGTGTAGTAAATACATTTTGGCTAAATGAACGACGGTGAAAGGCTAAGAGTAAGACCCGTTTTCTGGGCGCGTGTGCTGTGAATAGATAGTGCGTCCCGGATTTTGTACCATCCGCCCAAATGTGTTCTGAGATTCTGGCATAAAGGCACTAGCTGGGCCTGTGAACTGACCGGGCCATGGAGGGGTGAAAGAAGAAGGCGTAGAACCACCGGTATGGTTCGACGTCGGTGGTGGCCGTCTCGGTGATGCTGTACCAGGCCAAGAGTCTTGGTCGCGAGGATGCGCGAAGCCATTTGTCCCGGTCATCCCGCTCTCGTCGTCATCCGCTTCGTCTCCACGAGCAGCTCTTGTGCTCCGTATGACTCTCCCGCTAGAACTTCTGACTATACCCGTAGTTGGATCATCCGGCGCATTGGCAGGTCCTAACGGCCTTGGATGTTCGCCTTGGATGTTCGCATTCGCATTCACATTCGCACTCGCTTTTTCTTTTCCGTTCACTGAGCGATTCCTGGGTTTTAGTTTTCCGTTGACGTGACTGGCAGACGACGCTAGTCCTGGTAAACTTGTCTGGGTTGCCGAACACATGGCAGGATTTGTCTCTAGATCTTTCTTTTCTTTCGTCTTTCGTCTATCAAGTGCTTCTGCGAGTGACATTGGTTCGGGAATTGTATCTGAATATAGAGAAACCGTCAATGCGTGGTAACGGACAGGACCAAGTGAGAGATCACCTTGAAGAAACATGAATTCTTGATATTGTCGGGTTGAGGCCGCTGAAAAGACATCAGTGGAAGAGGTTTATACTGGTGGGGCCAGGCTAACCCATGTCTACGTAGTTGACGATATTCCGATTGAATGCAGACGCTTGGCGATGGCCAGCCTGAACCATGCGTTTTATGAATTCCTCCTAAAAGATAGCATGAAACACTGAACTCAAGACGACAAGGGGTCATTTACCGTTGCAATAGCTAGGACAAAAGAAGCCTCCTTGGACATGGTGAGGTTGGTTGTGATGCCTTGGGAAGCAGAGGCGAACTCGGGTCAACAGCATCCATTTCCGGAGGGGAGAAATAAGACGCACCATCCGCCTGAATTATGTTCTCGACTCTGGAAATGGGTAGCAACGTCGTGCCTGGGACGCGTTCCCCCATTGTTTTCCCTGCTTTCTTCTGAGAAGCGGACGCGCCGGCCCCTTGGTCTGACTCTGTGTCAGATTCCAGTTCGTCCACCTCCACCTCGCCCTCGGAGTCTGTCGGTAGGTTGTATATGCCAGAGCCCTGGGCTTGGGTGTCTGGATCGTCTTGTTGACCATAGGGATACAAGGAGGTTGCATGCGTCAACACGGAGTCGCCGGCATAATATGCAGCCATATTGATCTTTGCTAGACCGCGCGCGTGTGCGGAGGGTGTCGACGCGAGGTTCTGAGAGTGTGTTGTGAAAGTAAGGGAGAGTTGGGAGCGGCGGGGTGGAAGGACGGAGAAATGTGACGAGGGTTTGACCAGGGCAGCGCCGGCGGATGCGAACGAACTTGAAGCGGTACTTGTAATAATGTAACGTCCACTGGAACCTCGACTCATCACATCATCCCTCCCAACCTCAGCGAGCAATTCGACCCATCCCCCATACTCCGGGTGTCCAGGATAGCAGAGGGAAACACATAATCATAATCTTCAAGAGTGACTCGCTTTGCAAGGGAATTATGTAGTAGATACTGTACGAGCAACCGTCAACAAACAAAGTTTTCACAAGAATCCGTCGTTCGAATATTTACAGCTATCTATTGGACGCATGCAATCGACATGGGCGACTGAATACTACTCTGGTTTCTCGTCGGATGACGATTCATACAACTCCCGATCTATGTTGGGTATGGGCCCCTTGAACCAATGTCTAGCAGAAAAGATCCAAGAACCCCCTGAGAACAAAAAGATACCCATGATAATAACGACAGCATAGTCTTTCACTAATTGAGCATTGTCGATGAAAACGAGGCTACAGTGAACTCACTCATTGTCTGCGGACCCACAGTTTGGGAATAAGGGAACAGCAACATCACAACCATGAAGGCGACCCATGCAACTGCTATTGCCCCAATAGGTCTAGACCACCTTCCGAGGCAAAAGGGTCCAGGTTTAAATTTGTTCTTGCCAGACGTGATGCGGAAGTAAATTGGGGTGACATAGGAGACATAAAGCCCGATTACCGAAGCGCTGGGGAGACTGTCAAATGACGTCGCACGGCACAAGGAACGGTACGCACGATGCAAGTGAGTCAAACGCCGTCACCGAAAAGGAAAGGAATCCACAGATCACAGAAAGAAGTATAACAAACCAGACGGCATTAACTGGAGTCTGGGTATATCGATTGACTTGTTTCCACCATCGCGAACCTGGTAGTGCGTCGTCCCTCGAGAAGGCAAATATAACCCTGGACGCATCAATAGTTTGAGAACATCCACACAAATACTACAGACACCTCAGTTAAAGCATGATTGGGTTTGGGAACGTGCCTACCTGGAGTATCGTGATAGACACCATAAGGGCCAACGCGCCCTTTTTGCCCAGGACATGCAAGAACACATCACCGATAGGTAGTGCGAACTTTGACTGCAACACATCCGGAATCGAATAAGTGGCGAACGAGATTGAGATGTACATTATGAAGCCAAGAATTTCAGTCCCCAGGACCCCAACCATGATAGCGATCGGAGCAGCACGAGCCGCATTTGAGGTTTCTTCAGCAATGTGAGCAGCAGAGTCATCTACACGACATAAAATCGTATTTGGAGATACAACTTAGAGTTCAAAGTGACTTACATCCCGTGAGAGACCACATGGGTGTGGTAAACGCCAGAATAAATGCCCAACCATCTGCACTATATGAGTTCATGCGCACTCATGGAGTATAAAAACCTACTGTCGGACCACCCAGTGTTATTTTCAAATTTTGTGAAGGCGTCTTTGGGAGACACCATTCCTCTCGAATGTACAAGGAGTGATACAATAGCTGAGATTGTTGTGGCCACTGCAAGAATGATTGAACGACAACACTGATAATCATAACGCAGTCACCACGTACAGATGATAATGAGAACCAGCACTGTCATGCGGGCCAGAACTCTCGTGCCAGCCGAGCAGAATATGGCTTGCGTTAGATGGATAGCGAAAAGTATCCCATAACTCGCCCCAGAACCCAGAACAACCGCACCGTCAGTAGCCATCGCGATGCTGGTCGTGATAAGTTCGGTACTGAGGACAGATTGAGCAGGAGGGCTAAGAGTTATACTGAATGGTACATACCAAGAATAATTGATGGAACAAATCAAGGTCACTTGGCCCGTGATATTAGACCATCCAGTAATCCACGAAGCAAGTGCAGATCGTTTTTCAGAAGCCATCTTGGCGGAGAAGTAATAAAGTCCAGCACTCGTCCTTTTAGCATCACTAAAATCAGACTGCCACAGGATTTACGTCCTAAAGACCTACGGCATGGACGACGCGAGCTCTGCCATGGAAGCCGCGACACAGGTGATAAAGATGCATGGGATAAACCAGCCCCACACCATGGCAAAGTGACCACCTTGCAGGTGTGTTAGGAGGGAAGCAGGAGCCAAAACAAAACTGACCGGATAACAAAGGATAAGAGTATCCGGTGGTGACACCGCATGAAACCGCCATTATGGCCAGGGAGAACGAAATGGTCTCGAGGAGCTACAGGTTGGTATTTGTTGGTATCGTGATTGAACATCAAAATATGATACATACCGAGAATTCTCGCTGAAATTCGCTCTTGTAACCTAGCTTCCGGAGTAAGGAGTTGTCGGCTTGGTGAACAGTGGATAGCATCTCCTTGCTGTCGTCAATTGAATCGGAATGTATCTCGACATCCTTCAATGAGCCTGACATCCTATGGTGCGTGCAGAGAGCACTTCGGCGGTCTTGGCATCGTGGTTTATAGTGGGCGGTCCCCCGCAAATGCCGATAAGCAGCTTTTCCCAGAGATAAGGAGGGAATAAGTTGACCACTTTATGCTCATCATGTGATAGCTGAGCTGAACCACTTGGGAATGGCGAGGACATGGTTGTTTGACATTGAAATCAGTGACGTTGTTTTGGTTCGGCTACTACTAACTCCGCCTACAACTCTAACCATGAATACCTTTCGAGGATTCAGCACTTCAGCGCGGGTCTGTGGGTTCGTATCCAACATTGGGAAGCAACCCATCCCAATACCACCTAATGTCACCCTCACTCCCAATACCACTTCCCTCGCCGTCAAGGGACCTCTCGGTCAAACAACCGTCCCTCTCGAGTCGTATATGCAACTTTCCTTTCCCCAACCGAATGTTTTGTCTCTCGTCGTCGAGGATGGCTCTGTCAAGCATCAGCGTGCCATGTGGGGCACGACGCGATCACTCATAAATAACGCCATTACCGGGATGACCGCCGGCTTCTCTAAGCCACTACATTTGGTCGGCGTCGGATACAGGGCTGCATTGGAGGACGACCCGCGGGGGAACGTCGCAGGCGGAAGCGGCAAGAGGCTTAACCTCAAGCTTGGACATTCGCACAACATCTTCGTACCCATCCCTCCTTACATCACTGCCGAGGTCCCTTCGGCCACGAAAATTGTGCTCAGTAGCACGAACAACGTCGCCCTGGGCCACTTTGCTGCCAAAATCCGAAGACTGCGACCTCCCGAGCCATACAAGGGCAAAGTAGGTTCCAGTTTTCGGTTATCTGTCTCCCGCTCACATTACCCACAAGGGTGTTTTCATCGGTAACGAGACGATACGCCTAAGAGCCATCAAGAAAAAGTAGACCATATTTACCCATTTCGAAAATATACTTTTTCTTCCCTTTTTCGTTGCGCTGGGAAGAATGACTGGAACCATGGTGGTCATCATGGACGATTGCTCACCTATTCCAGGTTGTGTTCCTAAAAGAAGGAACGACTGTCCTCCTGCCTAAGGGTCTGCCTACGGGAGACTAGGTTGTGTTGCGGGTTCCACATTCAGAGTCTGCCGGAGCGGTCCAGGTAACTAGGGGAAATTATTTTCTCATCCTAAATTATCAGGTTGTGGTGGTGTTCGGGTCCTTTGCACGTAGGATCACTTGAGGTGGTACTAAACTTGCACATGGTCATTAATTTGCAACCTATTTGCGGACATGCTCAATTTCCCTTCGTGCCTTGAAGACACGCGTACGGTTATTTACTCCCAATAACTTGTTCGCGGGATTGTCTCGCCCTTGCAACCTAGGTCAACAGACATTGAAGAGGACTGTTCTACTGCCGCGTCAATTCTCGGAAACGATAACTTTGCAGGTTGGGAACTGTTTCCTCCCCGGGTCACAAGTCTCACGTCCTGAAGCTACATACTTATCCAATGGTGCCCAGTCCGGTACCTGCTTCCCTTGTTACAGCTGATAAGGGATATTGATAACAGCAAGTACTATGTTTACACGATTACACTACTCTGAATATTGCTATTTTCCAACTGCGTCCTTCGCCGAATTTGCCAACTTCCGCAGTGATATATCATAAACAACTGAGGGAGCCATAAGAGAACAGACAAGTCAGATAACACAAAACCAACCTTCTTCGATCTTCTTGAGATCGTATTTGAGGCTATCAAAGCGTCGCCGCAAGGTGTCATTTTTCAGATTGAGCTGATTTAATTCCAGAAAGAAGGTGTTTCAGTTCCCGTAACAAAGACTTGGGGAAGCGTACCATGGAAAAGCCAGCAAAGATGTCTTTCACAAAGACCGAAATACGAAGTGGTGCTTCGTAGTCTCCAAGCGTCACTGCATTGACGGCAAGCCGTGACTATGAAAGTGGTGAGTTGAAAAAACCATTGATCTACTTTCGGAGACGCTGAAGATCAATAAGCTGCATTTACCAGCTCATTGACAAGGCTAATGAGCCCGTGCAGATAGTCCTCCACAGCTATTGAGAACCTATCCGCCCACCCTTCCTTTACTTGGAAGGTATGAGTATACTGACTTGGCAGAGCACGCAGCAGCAAACAACTCACTTCCTAGCACCTCGCTGGCTTGGGCAAGTGTGATGAGGGAACCATTGTTCAAGTACTCCACTAGGGCGGCGGAATATATAGCTGCACGGAGAGAATTTGACCACATGTCCTTCCAGCGCCAATATTGATTAGGAGGGACAGTGGATGCGAGGGCAGCGGTGATAACATGACAACTGCGCAAAACCGGTTGGACCGAATCGAGCAGCGGTGGCACTTTAAGTTGACTAAGTTAGATGTCAAGTGAAGTGGACGATCGGGGACAAACCAGCGTCTCTGGGGGTGGAGTGAATCTTGTTCAAGATCCCAACCATGAGACGGGTTTGCTTGTCTAGATCAGACACTTGATCCTTGATTTTCTTTTACGAGTCACCACATATTCTGGTGCAATGATTTTTATGCGCCATACCTCTCTAATTTCGACATCTTGCTCGAGGAGTTCGTTAAGATGATCTACGTTCTTTGAGTCCATGATGCTGTTAGTAGATCTGACACGTGTAGCGCTTGTCAGCCAAGTCACTGGACTCGGCTCCGACACAACAACCATTTGACCATTTGTGGAACACTAGCAAACAACCTCTTGAGTCATTCCACCTTGCACCTTTTTTCTGTTCTAACTTCTTTCATGACCACGACTAGCGAGGTCGACAATGTCAAAGCCGTACTCGCCAAGCTTCGCGACGCGCCCGTCAATTCAGCGGATTGCTCAGACTCGACATTAGCTCCAATCTTCGCCTATCTCATGAAGGTCCCATCCAACAGTTCAGACAAATGCTACCATTGGTTTTGCTCTCGTGCGGATCAGGTCACTGTCAATGCCGCCACTTTTCTTCTCCGGTTGTTCGCCTATGCCAGCCCCAATGTAAACGAATGGAGAACTAGGATGATAGGGTGCTTGGCGGGGTGTTGTGCTTGTGTTAAGGCCTTTTGCGAGGCCAAGGTTACCTCTCGATCAACGTGAGTTGTTTTGTTCTTTCCTTCACGATCGGATGGAAAGATTGAGGCAGATTTCTTGTGTTCTCACTTTCTGACCACGGTCAGACATGATGAAGCTTGTTAGCTAACCGAGAAACTAGGTATTTCGGGGCATTTTCCGATGACATCCTCCGGAGATTCTATGAGAGCTTTGACGCCTGGGAGTTGAAATTCGTGAAGGATGGCCTAGCTTCGGCCGGGGTTGGTTCCGGCTCCGCACGAAAGAATTCCTCAGACTTGGGCAGCGTGCCGCCTGCAATATTATACCATGCGGTCTCGAATTTGCACATCCTCCAGGATCCTAACGTCCTTGCAGTAGGACGTTCTCGTCCATCAGTCTCAAGTTGGCCAACAGACGTTCCACCTCCCGGACTCTTCATTCTTATGTTTGACGAACTTCCAAACGTGAGACAGTGGTCAAAGTCTTTTGTCTCTGGTTGTTCCGAGATCCCCATGGCCAAGGACCATTTCGTCACAGGACATGAGGTAGCACTTCGAATTATATTTAAGACCATCGCGAAGACCTCAAGTCCAAACGATGCCTCTGTGT
This sequence comes from Leccinum barrowsii, assembly GCA_038092195.1. NCBI lineage: Eukaryota > Fungi > Basidiomycota > Agaricomycetes > Boletales > Boletaceae > Leccinum > Leccinum barrowsii. The sequence continues at coordinate 9,610 of JBBPPY010000614.1, forward strand.
TGCACATGTCTTCGATGGAGGGAGAAACGTCTTCCGAGGGCTCTTTTTTCTTAACGTCAGATCCAAATGAAATATGGGCCGGGTTTTGTCAGGTTCTTCGTCAAATACCCACTGAGATGTTATTGCGTTCAATTGGAGGAGCCGATTGTCGAAGAGTTGTCACAAGTCATTTGCATGATGTGGGTCCCCGTAAGTGCATCAACTTTCATGTTTCAATGCGAGGTCGACTGATTTGATTTTTGTTAGAGTTTGCGCACATTCTAAAGTGCCTGCTCTTTCTTCTTAAGCGCCTAAATACTGGTCTTTGGAAAGGCGAGGCACCCGAGTTCCCGCAGGTTGTGTTCGATTCCATCAAGGACAACCCATCCTATATTAAATTAATCGAGGAAGTTGTTCCCCTAGACGAAAAACCCTGGTTTCTTTCATGGTTTGGTGAATATCTACTATCGCTGAAGGATTCTGGCGTATTTGGCGATGCGCTCGCAAAAATTGTAGACCTCCTTTGTGAAGAGCTCCAGCACGAAAGATTCAAGGACGCTCGACCCGTGGTCATGTCCGCTGCTATACGAGTTAGCTTTGAGCCCGATATCTCTCATAACATTTAAGACTAATACTCAATAACAGCTCCTCACTTTACTGGTCCGTAAAAGTCAAAATGAAGAACTGGCTCGTCATCGTCAGGCAGTGTCCACCGTCTTGGATATCCATGTCGACACTTTCGTATCGGTTGCTTTCGGGCATCGTTATGCAGACGACGAAAAGTGGAAGGCTGCCCGCAGTACAGCTCGTGATCTCGTAACAGCAAGCCTCGCACGAGACGTGCGAGAGATCACAGGCGCAATCAACCAGTCATGCATATTTCTTGCCGGTCACACCGACACCTTCTCCGTATGCACCGTGCGGGAGGACATGTGGACGAAGACATACGAGTCCTTGCAGACGAATGATGCAGATGGTGCTGCCTCTCTCCTGGATCTGATTGCTCAATACGCGCATCTGGACGTTCTGAACGCCCGAGCCTACAAACCAATCTTTTCGAAGCCAAATGCACGAGTTGCCTTCGATGCCATCAATCGCTCTCTACAAGCTACTAGAGAAGGCTTTCTCGAGACCATCTCCAAATTTGCCAACTATAATCAACCTTCTTTCTTGCGCGATGTTCTTCGTCGCCCCGAGGTTGCTAGGAACGTCATGACTCTCATGTTATCTCCAATTGATGATGTTCAAACCACTGCCAAGACCCTGGTCGGGCAAGCGTTTGATGTGGACGTCCGTCTCGATTGCTTCCGCGCACTGCTCGCTAATCTACCCGACCCCTCCCTCTCCGCCATTTTCGAGTTCCTCGAAAAGTTTGTTCGATATGCACCCCAAGTGACCGAGGCGTGCAGTTTGTCGAAATCCCTTGTTCAATGTCTCACAGACATCATCGAGGTGCTCTGCTCTGGCCCAGATGGCCTGCTGCATTCAAACGATTTCTTGCGACCTGAAGATCCGCAAGGTCCCGCTGCTCAGCTCCCTCAGCTGTGGACACTCATGACGCAGGCCATCATGGTGATATTCAAACGAACTCCTCTCTGGTCAGACTACTTCGAGATACCCGACATGACAGTGTGGATGCGGGACGCACTTATTTTCGGACGGGATATGCTGGCACAGTGGAGGGTCATGGAATCTGCCGCTGTCGCATTCAAAGAGGGGGAGTCTGCTGCGCTATCTCGAAAGCCAAACAAGCTATCTCGGGTGGGGAAGCGGATGATGAATGATCTTCAACCTGTTCTACCCGAGCTAGCACGGTGGCTTCGATTGTCGGACGAGGAGCTGCTGCATCAATCGTTTGCTCTTATCCAAACTGTCTTGGACTGCTTCCGGACGACCGGTGTGCCGCCTTCAGAAGCAGGTCTGGCGAAGTTGAACAAGCATGTGGATGATGCTCGTAAGAAGACGCAGGGGGCTCCGAGGACTCGACTCGACTCGACTCGTGTAGCGAAGCTCGAGGATGCTCTAGCAGTGTTCGAGAGCGACGATGACGACGTTGAAATAATCTCGGTGACGACTGCCAGTAGCCGGACTACGGCTCCTGCGCAAAAAGAAGCCAAACCCCTACGCAAAGAGGCGCAGACCTCGCTCAAGCCATCAGCTACCCAGAAACCTGCAAAAGCTCCCCTCATAGACCAGGTCAAGGTGGAGACACCCGCGTTCCCTACTTTCCAGAGAACACGGGCACCTGCCGTTGCTGGACCCAGTAAACCACCTCCGATTCGCAACGATGCACCTAAAGCACCACAGCCGGTGGAATTATCTTCCAGCGATTCCGAATCGGACGCAGATGCTGGGGGAGCGAAAGGTTTGGCAGCCCTTGCCAAATTCCAAAAGTCCCCCAAAGTCCGCAAGCCCGCCGAGAGGCGTCAGATCAAACTACTCAATGTTACAAATCAGGCCAAGAATGCTACAATGGAACGACTTCATCGAAGGGACGATGCACGTAGGAGAGCAATGCGGCTCAGACCAGACGTTTCTGGGCTTCACCGCGTTCTGTTGTCCTGGGATTATGATCATGATGGCCCAGATCCCCCCTCACGAGGAGCAAAGCCAACGCTACTTCATATCCCAGACAAATTTACAGATCACCAGCAGTATCTCAGGGTATTCGAGCCGCTCCTGCTGCTCGAATGCTGGGCTCAGATTGTCCAGTCGAAGGAGGTGCAGCAGCCGTTGTACGAATGCAAGATTTGCTCCAAGCAGTACACGGACGATTTCGTTGACCTCGAGGTCACCGCATCTGAGGTTCTGCCGAAAGATTGGCGTCTGTCAGAAACAGATGTAGTGCTCCTCAGACATCCTTCTGGGAAATTTTCACTCCTTGCTAAAACCCAGTCATTCCGTACTACCCCGATGGGTGCACAAATGGCTCTTCGATGTTTCGTACCCAATGGAGTTGATCCTGGTTTGCAAATCAACAGTATCTGGACTGTGAAGAAAGTGTTTAGGTATGTTGATTCTTTGTGTGACCATACTCTTGAGGCTGACTGTTCTGCAGCTTGGCTACACTGCACCGCGAATACTCTGCTTTGGTTGCTCTTCCTTTCTATGATGCTTTCCAGTCAATCATGCAACCACGCGTCGCCGCAATGCCAAATCTAGATAACCATGATATCAACCAGGCGATGTCAACCTACCGAGTTAATGAGCCTCAAGCAAGAGCTATCCTTAGTTCATTACGAGTGCAAGGCTTTGCATTGATTCAAGGGTATGTGGATTTGTTCGTTTCGTTGGAACAGCTTCTGAGATACCTTGAAGCCCGCCTGGCACGGGAAAAACTTCCACTATATGTGGGTTGGTCGAGGCTTTCTTGTCACGACGGCCTCGAGCCACGACTGCTATACACGCGGGGCGCAACTCTACACAAGCCGACAAAGGGCCCGTACAGAAAATTCTTCTATGCGCGCCAAGTAACGCAGCAATTGACGAAGTCGCCAGTCGTCTGAAGGAGGGCTACCGAGGCGCTGAGAAACGCGGGAACCCCATCAAGGTTGTCCGAATCGGCAGCGATAAGGCTATTGACATCAGTGTCCGTGATATCGCGCTGGACTACCTCGTGGAGCAAAAGATGAACGGCGAAAATGTGCCAGGTTCCTCCGACGACGCTGGAAAGCAGCAAATAGCACTTCTTCGGCAGGAGATCGAGTCTGTCAAACGCGCTAAACAACAAAAGTTGGAAGAGCTAGGTGCGGTGCAGAATAACACTGCAAGGATCCTCACCATCGAGGAAGAAATCAAGAGATTGAATTCTCGTCGAATGGCCTTGACCCAGCAGTTCGATCGTTTGAAAGACAAACAAAAATCCGACTATCGAACTATGGACGCTGTGCGAAGGCGATTCCGCCTCGAGGTTATGCAAGAGGCAGATGTAATTTGCGCTACGCTGGCAGGATCTGGCCATGAGTCGATCGACCAGTTGGAGTTTGAGATGGTCATTATTGATGAGGCTGCACAAGCGGTTGAATTGACATCGTTGATTCCTTTGAAGTTTCATACTCCAAAGTGCATCATGGTTGGAGGTAAGACTTCATAGACGACTGTGATGCGATGCGGAACGTGACGTGTTGTTGCAGATCCTCAACAACTCCCGCCGACTGTGCTCTCCCAAGAGGTAACGAAAATCTTTTCCAAAGCCTATTTCGTCCTGAGAATCCCTATTTAGGCATCTAGATTCAACTATAACCAATCCCTTTTTGTTCGTCTGCAAAAACACCGCCCAGAAGCCGTTCATCTGCTAAGGTGCGTTGGGTGTAAAACTTTTCGAACGACGCTCTAAAAGATCCAACAGTATTCAGTACCGTATGCATCCAGAAATCAGTTTACTCCCCAGCCGTCTGTTCTACCAAGGTCGTCTGCTCGACGGACCCGACATGGCCACGAAAACCAGACAACCTTGGCAGACTCATCCAAAGTTTGGTTGCTATCGCTTTTTCAACATCTCCCGCGGCCAGGAGGAAGGGACCATTGGTCATTCTATGAAGAATGTGACGGAAGCTCAAGCGGCCGTTGCACTCTACGCGAGGTTACGCAAAGAGTTCTCGACAATCAATCTCGACTTCCGGGTCGGCATCGTCTCGATGTATCGCGGTCAGGTCGTCGAGCTTCAGCGGACATTTGAACGGAGGTTTGGAGAGGATATCCGTGGAAAGATACACTTCCATACGGTCGACGGTTTCCAGGGTCAAGAAAAAGACATCATCATTCTTTCATGCGTACGCGCTGGCCCGGGCGTGCAGTCCGTTGGCTTCTTGGCTGGTACGGTTTGTGGATGCTTGGATGAAATGCGCGACTAAAATTTCGTTCACTAGATGTCCGCCGAATGAACGTAGCTCTTACTCGAGCCAAGTCCTCCTTGTTCATCTTGGGAAATGCCGCGACGCTCGAAAGAAGCAACGCAGACTGGAGAGAAATTGTGAACAACGCCAGAACTAGGACGCTGCTGACCGATGTAAGCTACATCCCCATCTCCAAAGTAACCAGCACATTCAGGGTTTTGCATATAGGCGGACGTGTCATACTTCACAGAGCCAACCCCCGCGTTGTCAGCCCGGCCTGCTTCGCCAACAAAGGCCAGCAAACAGCGAGCTGTTCCCCAGGCTTTAGAACCAACGGATCTTGCCACTCCTCAGAGTCTGGCTGACTCCATCCGTGCAAAGCCGTTGTCACAGAGGCTCTCTTCTAATCCAATCAGCTCAGTCCCTGACGAAACCTCCACCGGTCCTCGGATGGTCCATCCACTGCCAAAGAGACCGCACGTCGAGGAACCGACTTCGTCGACCAACGAACACAGACAGATGCCTCCACCGCGTAAGCGACCCAAGAAGGGCAAGGGTAACAGTATCTTTATCCCCAAAAAATCCAAGCCATAGATGTCTTACTCCGCACGAAATCACGATCTTTTATCTTATCCATTCTCGTCTTCACATGGAACATCTACATAGACCACCCTTGCATTGTTCGGTTGCACAGGATACTATGTATAACCTTATTCGTCCCTATGAATCAGAAGCTCTTATCGGTGGTAGTTCCCATTGATCGGGTCCAAATTTCGGTATCGTCATGAGTATGCCTGAGCTGTTTTTTGCAGGTTTGGTCAAGGTGCAAAGCGTCTTCCCGAGAGTAGGAAGCCATGCCGGGTTGATCAGCGTTAGTCCTGTGGGGTTGTCAGACAAAGTTCCAACTAGACTTTGGGGGCAGAACTGCACCTTTGAGCCACGGTCTAGTCGTCCTGACGATCTCAGTGAAGACAATGTAATCCGGAGGGGCTTTTTGTGCCAGGACAGACGAAGGATGTATAAATACGTCCTCTTGGACGCCCATCGCTTCGTAGGGGACACCCTTCGCAGTCGAGTACTGAATCCCGGTTGCTGACTTCTTTTGTACGAGCTCTTTCCGAACGGCTACTTGATCGATGAACGCAGCAGCCAACAACTGGCGAAGGATTTTCAGCTACAAGGCATCGTTCAGCCATGACAATAACTGATGACTGATCAAGCAACCAACTTGTGTTTTATTAGGTGGTTGGAGCGGTTGCGCAAGGCCTGTCTCGACGCCGGGAAACGTCGCGCTCACGATGTTGCAAATTTGAGCTCTCAACTTGTGGATCTCTTCCATAGCCTTGATATCACGTCAGTCGACGAGATACAAAGACAAAACCGCAGTCATACTTTTGGTCGAACGAAATGGTCCGAGCAGAATTGGAAACCACCTCCAGCAAACTCGTATGCGCCAACGACTGAAAGTATTCGGAAGATGTCGCTTGTTGAGCTTCCCAAGGAAGCGTGTAGCTAGGAAACAGATCTTCAGTGGCGGGCGGAGAAGACTTGCTTACGCAGACGGTACCTGTTGGGTCTCGAAGAAAGCCTTGCGACGCGTTCTCCGGACTTCTTTTGCCTTGACACGTTCGCTCTTGATATGCCCCAATTCGCCGCCGCCGCCGTCGTCATCGTTGTCCTCGGCCAATCCTTCTTCGTGCAAGAAAGGATCACCTACTGTCAGGATGGATACCATGGCGATTACGTATGGCAAACAGCCGTGTTGTTGACCGGCAACCAACATTCGAGAATATCGAGGAGAAAGAGGGAACAAGCTCATTGACTTCCCGAGCGCCGTGATCCTGCCTCCGATCGTGGCCATGGATACTTCGGGGGTCACTGAGGACACGATCGGTGTACTGCTCACCGCACCAAGATGAGTTAGTACCGTCTCCGCTTTTTTCAAAGCCTGTGTGTCAGGAGGTGTCGGGAAAGGGAAGTTTACGACCGTATCGATGCCCATGCTCTTCATTTGAAGTACAACGCCTTCTATGGGCGTACGGAGGATCTCAGGTTGTGAGAATGACTCAAAATAGTTTTCGTAGAGCGCGGATGAATAGAGCCTGTAGCAGTGCCCAGGACCCGTTCGCCCAGCTCGACCAGCTCTTTGCGCTGCGGAGGCCTTCGATATCCAGTTCACTTGGAAGGACTGTATGCAGCTTGTAGCATCGTATCTGCGCTGACAATCCCTGTCAGCGAACGTATTGTCTGTCACAACAAGTAGCTCACCTCTTTTGCTCGCCCACAGTCGACGACATATCGAACTCCAGGAATGGTCAACGATGTTTCAGCTACGTTGGTCGAGACCACAACCAGACGGTGTCCAGGCGGCGGAGGGTCGAAGACCTTCATTTGCTTATCGCTAGGAAGAAGAGAATACAGTGGAATGACGTGCATTGGGGCTAAAAGGACATGCATTTATGGACACGAACATAGATCTGGGGATCCGACTCACAGTCGCTTTCTTCTACCTCTTCGGTGGCATCCTCGTCAGGACTATCCAAAGCTTCTGGATCCTCTTCGGGGATGCCATCGTCTGCATCTAAAGCCAAATCCTGATCACTGACACCCAATTCTACGTCTTCCGCCTCCAGGACAACTTTGGGTTGATTAATAATTGCTTTCATACGAATATCGAGATGGCATACCTTCCGCCGCAGCGGCCGTTTGCGGCGGATCTGGAGGTTCGTCTGTAAAAAAGGTAGAGGCATGCACCAACTGCCTCCTGCGCATTCGTGCCCGGATAGTCTTCTGGCTAAACTTTGCTTCCAGGGCCCTGCAGACTCCAGTTATTTCGTTCTGGCCTGTCAAAAAGATCAAGATGCCGCCTGGGGGTAGGCGAGAATGGATCTTGGCAGTCTTCTTGATCGCTTCCCTGACATAGTCCGAGGGTGTTCGGCGGTTGAAATGAATCGTCACCGGATGTTGGCGTGCGGAAACGTTGATCACAGGAGGAGGCGAGGGAAAGAGGAGCTTGTTCTCCGCAAAATCGCTGACTCGGAGCGTGGCTGACATGATAATCAGGCGCAGGGGTTTTACTCCGTCTTTTTTGTCCTTCCACATCTGCTCTCGCAACTTCAAGACACGGCTAAGCACGCCGATGAGTATGTCCGTATTCATGCTTCGTTCGTGAGCTTCGTCGATGATGATGACAGAGTAATTAGATAGTAGGAAGTCGGTGGCTAGTTCGCGCAACAGAATACCATCGGTCATAAACTTGATCGTGGTCGAGGGAGATACGGTGGCGTCGTAGCGAATCTGGTAGGAGACCCGTGAAGAAGTTAGGGACAGTTCATACGCAACGCGTGTAGCCATTGAAATCGCCGCAACCCGTCGAGGTTGTGTTACGCCGATCATACCAGGGTTGTCTAAAAAGCCAAAGTCAGAATGTCCTCGCCCAGCTCAAGCTCCGAACCCACCTCCATTAGGATCCCCGAACCCAGCTTCATAAAGAAACTGGGGTACTTGGGTCGTCTTTCCACTACCAGTTTCGCCGCATATAATCACAATGGGGTGCAGCAAAATAGACTCCATAATGGGTTGCTCCTCTGCTGTGATAGGCAACATAAGTCGGGATTCTTCGACGTCCGTCGGTCGCTTGACGGAAACAACTTTCACTTTCTTTCCAGACGAAGAGCTCGACGATTCGTGTGGTTTTCTCGATAGATGTTCTGCTAGCGCCGTGGCAGGCAGTTTCAAATCCTCTCCAAGCGGACCACGCATCAGGCCATCGTGAGGCGGATGCAGAACCTTGCGTTTCTTCGGTTGTACGGTAGAGTTTTGGATTGGTTCCGCCGGAGTTAGTGGTTCATCGACGGGGGCAACATAACCCTTGGCCGCGGAGAGCTGCTTCATCGCCCATGTCTTGAAATCTGCACTCTTCACGGAAGCAGCATTGGCCTCGACATGAGATGAACCGCTCTCGTTCGAATCGCTGTCTGATGCTGACCCTGAAAGGGAATCAGCCTCGGTGTCGTCCTCTTCCCCCGTGTCGTTTGCAGAATCCGAGCTATCGAACGACGAATCGGACGCGGACGCGGGTTCGTGTCCAGGTTGTGCAGATGGCTTCGACCACCGACGAAAGTTTGTCTAGGGAAACGTAAAGACCTTACGGACTACAAATCATTGATTGACCAACCTTTTGATCAGCTTTTTTCTTCTTTACAACGCGAGGGGCTATGGAAGTACCATCGGGATTTCGTCTGAGCGCACCGCCAACAACAACAGTTTGTGTTGACTTCTCTGGCGCGGATAAAATGGCGGACATGTCCACGACTTGGACTTGACCCGGGATAACAGCGTCCGGCGAGTCGGCGCGAGCATCAGCAGCATCGTAATCCATCACATCGAGTTGCACGTCTTCATCTTCGGTGTCAATATGTTCCAACACAGACAAATCATGGTCACGCCGTCTCCGTTTATTGGCTCGACCATCCACGAGACGCCGGACGTCTATATCTTCACTTT